>JANPXK010000276.1:0-18037 GCA_024704745.1 Rosa lucieae | reverse complement strand
ATGTCTATTCTAAAGCAACCATGAAGTGGAAAATGAATTTGGAGAAACCAACCGCTCGATGGAGAGGTTGTAATGTTTTATGGTGGTTGTAGAAAATCCAGCCAATTTAGTTCTCATTTCGAATTCGATCAACTAGGTCAAACTTAGTTACTCTTATAAACCTATATTTATATATCATACACTCCAAAGAGCAACCTCTATAAATTCAAATAAAATGAAAAAACCGACCGGTGGATGTGATTATTACAATAAATTATGAGTGTGGTAAAAAATTTAGCCAATTTCACCATATTTTCTAATCCGATCAAATTGGTCAACCGTTGGCACTTATATGTCTTCTTGGTTGACCGATGACATGACGACCGCGAAACGTGCTTATTTTTTCATATCAAGTATGTAAATGTTCCATCAATGGATGTGAGTGGACATAAGATAAAAATTTCAATTTTAATTACAAATACGTTGACCTATACTAATTTGCCTCCTAAAGTTGTATGACTTATACATCGGCCCACCGAGGCGGGCTTTTGCAGGCTTTTTGACAGGCCGGGCCTAGCTTTTGCCCCTCCGGGCCGGCGGGCCTCCATCAGCCCACTTGATCCGTGGACTTTTTGATGAGGCCTAATTCTACCTATAAAAGATCACAGGGCTTGAAGGGTTATCTCTTTACACATTTCCAACACTAAGACTATAAAGCCAAAAACAAATGTATGTAGAAATAATCTTTCCGGCCTTTTAACGTTTTTGTTGGCCACGTTGTTTAGTGGATATACTTTTCAATATTATTTTATTTATTTATTTGTAACGTAAAGAGAGTACTACTTCGGTTTCTTGAGTGTCATAGCCTCCTTCCTCTTCGATGAACCCTTAAAGATTAAAAAAAAAAAAAATGCTACAATTTTTTAGAGTCCTTGTGCTTATAGTAAGTAAATTTTCTTTTTTGTTGCATGTTTCACATATAACTTGTTGAAACTCTTGTCCAAAATTTAAGAAGTGGAAAAAATGATTACGTACACTTTTTCTTTTTTCTTCTTAAATCAAAGTAAACATTTCTTTGTCTCCCACAATCAAGCACTTAAGTTACTTAGCATCTCTGTTTTTAAAGACGATGCCAATGCGCGCTTGGGGCGCGCTCTGGTGTGAAGCGACTGAAAATCACCTCGCTAGTCCAAACTAGAGCCTGCTACTGGAAAAGCATTGGGGCGGCCATTTTTGCAGAAAGCGAGCTCTGATGCAGCGAGAGGCGGAAGGTAGAAGATGAAGTCGCATGGGATTTTTTTTTTTTAATTTCTTTTGATCGAAACGACATAGTTTTAGCCAGGGGCGGAAGCAAGTGGTAGGCTCTATGAGCTGCAGTCTAGACAATATTTTGGGCCAAAAACCCTTAAGTGTGTGTGTATATATATATAGCCCATACTAGCCCAAAGAAAAAAAAAAGAATCTGCAGGTTGCGTCCTCCCACAGGCCACAACAGCTCACTACTCAGACCTCAGTAGGTCAGTGGCGGCAGAAACTATGCCGCCCAAGCCAAAGAACTCGGCAATGCCGTCCCTAAGGTCCCCTCTTTTCTTCTCTTTCCACTATTTTCTGTATCTCATTTTCCGTCTCAATTTCCAATCTTGATTCAGATGATCCATGAAGGAGCCTGTGCTTTTTCTCAAACCGACGTCGTCTTACTTGGAAAACGGAGGCACCATCAAAATCCCTCACCCTCTGGAGTCGTTGGACCATGAGGTGGAACTGGCTGTCATCATATCCAAGAAACCTTGCGATGTTCCCCAGGCCAAGGCCATGAATTACGTTGGTGGTAATTTCTTTTATTGATTGTTGTATTTACTAATCAATTGAATGTTGTGTTAATTTAATTTTAAAGAGATGATCTTGTTTGAGTTGGAATCTGATTAGTGACAATCACATTGTTTAAGGTTATGCACTTGCTCTTGATATGACTGCAAGAGAGATTCAAGCTACTGCTAAGGTAATCATCATGTTTATGATTTAATAATTTGTAGTGTGAATTGATGCTATACTTATAAATCATAGTGTGAGGCTATACTTTAGATAGCTATTGATAAACCCAGAGGTACCTTAATCTTTATATAAGCTGTGTAAAACACCAGCAAGTTAACTCCTAGTGTGTTCCTAACTTCCTATGAAGTATTCTAGTGCATCAGTTCAAATTTTAGACCTCAAAAAACAAAAACAAAAATAATAATAAATAAATAAAAGTGTACTTCTAATTAGTTTAGACAAGTCTTGGATCCTGGATCCGCCACTGGTTTTGGCAAATAACTTTTTTAAAAATGAAAAATTTTATAAGGCAAAATACAGATTAATACCATGTAGTTTGGCTCCAAAATCAATTCAGTCCTTAAACTTCTAATTTCATCAAAAACACCCCAGCACTTTCAATTTTGATCTAATAGATATAATCTGTTAGTCTTTCGTTAATTGAGTCATTTAACTTGTTGACGTGGTTCATATATGACATATGTTTTATGATGTTGGTTGAGGTGGCAGCATAGTCAGTTTAGGAGTGGATCACACTATTAGAAATTTATGAAATAAACAGTTTTTCAACAAATAATCCAACTATAACTAGAACCCATAACAGAAGATCAACGAATTGGACCTATTAGATCAAATTGAAAGTTTAGGGGTTTTTTTGATGAAATTAGAAGTACATGGACTGAATTGATTTTGGACCTAAACCACATGGTAGTAACCAGTATTTAGCCCAATTTTATAAACAGTACACCAACTAAAGGCCACTAATAATTTCTATACATAAAGTTACGAATTATAAACTTTAGTACATGAACTTAGAATTCTGACTCATTATCTAGACACACGTTATTAACATTGTTTACCTTATGTCATTACTCACTTGCCAGAGGGTAATTTAATACTTTTACCTCTCTCTGACTTTGATTCTCCTCTTTTCTCTCCATCCATGGCCATGACTGGAACTCAGTTATTGCAGACTTGGCTCGGAGCGGTAACCTCCATCGAAGCCCTTCAAGCCTTTTCTTCAATGCGAAAGCTCTCTCAGACCCTACTGATCCTCCTTTCCTTGAGCCATCAAATCCTGCTCTACTCTAAGGGATCTTCACTCTGGCAGGCAAGCCCACCAGCAGGCCTTGAAAATTTTTGTCGGAAGTTTTCATTTTTTTTATGTGTAATTTGATGGAAGATTAGTATTTTGTTGACTAGTTCGGATTAGTTTTGATTCCGATGTAGAGTGTCTGACATCCTGGTAAAGAGATGACGAGACCGAAGGTGTTGTAGGATACTACACCGATGATCGCTGACTGGAAGAAGAGATGACAAAGAAAGCGGAGGAATGGATTCATGATTTATCATCCCATTTGCTATTAGCGTTCTGTAATTTTCTAGAAATTTCTTGGCTCCTTCTCAACTCAAGTTTGTAGTTGATTAAGCTTTGTCTCATATGTTGAGAAACAGAGTGAATCAAGTTTCCCACAGTTCTTATTCAATGGTTCCATCATGAGCTTTGGCATATGATTGCAAATTGATATAACCTCCTGGAAATAAGAATTGTGCCCAATTTTATTTTATTTTTATTTTTTTTCTTGATTTTTCTTTAGAAATTATTGTCCAATTGATTGTGCCCAGCAATAGACTATTTTTGGATCATTGGTCTGCAACAAGAATGAGGAAGGGTGACCTATCTTTAACAATGAAATTTATGCATTAAAGAATTAAGAGATTGAAGAAGAAGTTGGATGCGTTTTTGGGTGAGGTCATGCAGAAATGGAGAAATATGTGGACACCAGCATATTCTCTCCTCTTCTTCTTCGAGCAAAGCTTTGGTGCTCTTCTTCCCACACTCTCATCACAAACCTATTAGGATTTTCTAGCAAATTGAGACGTAGAGAGAGAGAAAGAATCGCAGATATGAAGGTGAGGAGAGAGAAATTGGGTCTAAGAATCTCTCGCTTCAGTCGCTTGAATTCTTAGCACAACCGGCGACAACGCCGTCACCGGTGGGTTCCCAGTCATTCAATTAGACAAAAGAAATGTTCAATCTTGATGGATGTGGATTGATGGTAATGGTTAAATTTGCAGAGGTGATTAGGATTAGGAGAGGGGAAGAGGGATGGTGCCCATAGTGAGTGTGTGAGATGGAGAGAGAGAGACAGAGAGAGAGAGAGAGAGAATGCTGGGTGCCCAGAGTAAGAGAGAAAAAGTTGGGTGCCCATGCAGAGGTGATTAGGATTAGGAGAGGGGAAGAGGGATGGTGCCCATAGTGAGTGTGTGAGATGGAGAGAGAGAGACAGAGAGAGAGAGAATGCTGGGTGCCCAGAGTAAAAATCTGAAGAGACCAAATTACTCCTCAAATTATGCTAGGTGGCATGTTTATTAACAGCGTCATTGACGCTGTGTCTAGATAATCGTGTACTAAAGTTTATAATTCGTAACTTTATGTATAAAAATTATTAGTGACTTTTAGTTGGTGTACTGTTTGTAAAATTTTCCCTCTGAAATTTTTTTTGGCCAATCCAATGGAGGTAGGTAAATGCAAAAGATAATGGCCTATTTACATTCAGCCCCAATAGCCCAAATAATTTAATAATCTAATATTTTATTTATTAGTTTATATTTTTATGTATTTTCGTATTATTTATAAATGTAATATATTAGAATAACATTTGCGGGAAAGCCGATCGCCTCAACGCCCACTAACAAGACGCCCTCGCTTTCGCTTTCGCCTTTGAACATTGCTTAGCGTCAATCTGAAACCCTATGAGCGAGTCTCTCTCACTCGACATCTTTACCTCTCTAGTAGAGGTGGCAAACGGGCCACTAAGCACTAGCACGGCACGGGCCCGGCATGCTTAAAAGCGGCCGGCAAGGCCCAAGCCCCTTAATGGCCCGGCACGATTCGAGCACATTAAAATAACGGGTCGGACTGGGCCTAAGAATATTGGTCCATTGGCCTGGCCTGGCTCGAGCCCGTAATGGGCCCGGCATGGCCCAAGCACGATATATTGTGGGCCGGTCCGTTACAAACACAAAATTTCATTTTGTTTTTAAAAATATTAAAAAACTAAAATGATGAGATTTGAATATGAGACATTTTTATTTAAAATCTCATGACAATTCCACAAATACTTTCTTTTATATTGTCAAAATAATGAAACAAAACATTAGATCCTTATTTTTGTTATAAAATAGAGAGAATATGGAGAGAGCATAGTAGGGAGGTATAGTAGGGAGGAAGTAGAAGTGTTCTCATTCAGTCTCATAGCCTCCTTTAAATAGAGGTAGGGTTTACATCAAAGTACACAACTAATGAGTATTTACATGGACAGCCATATAGATAATAATATTTACAACACTCCCCCTTGGATGTCCACTAATGAATGATGGTATTGGACGCGCTTATTGTTGCCTCGTTAAAAACCTTGCCAGGTAACAAAAACCCAGTGGGACAAAAATAACTCTGGTCGAAGGACAAAAAGAGCACAACGCGCATATGTCCTAGGTAGCATACTTCCAGATGCTCCCCCTGATGAAAATCTCCCCCTGATTGTTGCAAGACTTAATTATGTATGCGATAAGCTACATGTACCATGTATAGTAGTTTGATGTGTCTATCACGTACTGAAGTGAAACCATGCGTGCTTTGCATATAGGGCCTCATCATAAATTTTCATACCTGCAAAGTTAAAGCACTACTAACAAAGCTAGACAATATAAAGAAATTGATATATTTAACTTTGTATAGTTTAAAACATTGAAAAATCGCAGCCTGGCATACCTAGCCATACACATCAATATCTTTGTGTATTGATATGTCTCATATAAGCTCTTCAAGAGCTCTAAATAATTCATAACTTTGCGAAAGTTAGAATATGTTGCAATATTATAATCATAATTCGAATTCAATAGTAGTCTTGTCATAGTACCATTAAAGCAATTTAGATCTCGTTGACTAGAACGAAATAAGTACATATGAGCTAGCTTTAGACTCTTTGATTCCATGAGTGAGCTTCAGGCTCTTTCAACCTTTCATGGACTTGCATTTGAATCATTCATGTATTTGAATCCTTGGAGGATTTGATAAGAAATACACTTATTATGACACTTTGCTTTTAGCAATGTGTCTTCATAATATACGATGACAAAGTGCCATAAATCTCTCGTCAATATAACAGCTATATGTAACATTGTACTTATAGAAAATTGTCATTCATATAAGGGAAGATATTCATAATCTCATGTCTCTATAAATAGAAATTGTGTCATAGTGATTTATCTTCACTTTTGATAAATACCTTTTTGTACCATGTAGGGTTAAAGGTCCAAGTATTTCATCACGTTTCAAATATTCAATTTCATTGGAATTGCCTCTTTCCAATTTGGCCAATAATATACTTTGTCGACATTCATGGTGAAACGTGGTATAACATTCATACAGCCCTTAAAGATTTTTGGTAGCTACCAAATGTAAATTATAATCAGATCAACAATCATAGATCCCACACATTCTTATATGCATGCATTAGCTTAATAAGCTTATTGATATTGGGTACCCATGCCACTTCTGGGGCATACATTGTCGCTTCTCAGACAATCATCTCTCATAGATGAATTAGTAGCGAATGTGGATCTTTTTACTTATAATCTCATATAGAGCATTATAGGGCTTGTATAATCTTTCATGTTTTAGGAGTTTAAAACTTTAGACTTGGTGGATACAATCCACACAAATTCACGCCGTTATTCAAATGACAGAATCTTTCCTCCCCCTAACGGTGGGAAGATTGTCTATTATGACCATGCTCAAAAGATGTATTCAAAAATCTATCACTTTCTTTGGAGTGAAGGTGTTCATTGGCTGGTGGCGAACCCAAACCAAGTTTTAGGTCAAAAACATTTTGTCCATTAGCATCAACCATATTGATTTATTATTGTATCACTAAGACATCATTTCATAATAGCGTACTTACAACCCTTATATGTGTAGCCATATTAGGAGTTGTGATATTTTTTAATGACATTCTCTTCAGGAGAACCATGTCAATTGGATACACTTGCATCTCACAAATCAAATGGAGTCTACATTGTTTGTATTAATACGGTCGGTCTCAAGGACTTTAACCCAAGCAGATGCTTGTGCATTTAGCATATAATTTTGCACTACTACACAAAGTGAATCACACGACATGTATCAGACGACATACGACATTTTGGTGTCGTCTGAGTTAGTCAGACGACACATTAGTTATACTTGTCGTTTCTTCTCAAACTCAGCCAACACATTGTAATCAATTGGAGTTTGGTGAAATTGATAACTGTAAGACAACAGTTATTAGGACATGTGTTGTCTGAGAAATCAGAAAAAACCAAAAAGTTTAATTTATATTTATTTTTTGTAGCCAAAAGTCCAAAACACAAATCGGTCAAATCCTTTTGAGCTAGCAGATCTCCTTCCTTGGTCGTATTGAAGCCAAAAACTTCCCTCCGTTTATTGAAAGAAATTAGGTCATTCTCCCTCCTTTTTGCTCTCACCATCTCACCCTCAGCAGCCTATCGAAACCAGACCTCACTCTCTCTCGCTCTCGCCTCACTCTCTCTCCGCCTCTCACTCTCACTCTCTCGCTCTCGCCTCACTCTCTCTCGCTCTCGCCTCACTCTTTCTCCGCCTCTCACTCTCACTCTCTCTCAGCTCGAAGTCTCCGCTCGAAGTCGCTACCTGGTCGAGCTCGAAGTCGCCGAAGCTTAGTCGCTACCCAGGTGGTTTACTCTCTCCGCTGCCTGAGCTCGAAGTCACCGAAGCTTACGGCCGCATCAACTCTGGTCGATTAGTCTACAGGTACTATATCCCTCTTTAATTAGGCCTTTGTTTTATTAGGGTTTGGAAATTTTCAATCTGGGTTTGTTGGGTATGATTAGGTTTGGGTTTTATTTGCTCTCTCACTGCTTCTTCTCTCAGCCTCATAGCTAGAATCATTCCTTGGTTTTGCTCCTTTGATTTGCAATCTTTGAAACAAGTCGGAAGGTATAATGTCAAAAACCTTGAATTTCTTTACTTCATGTTCTGGGTGGAGCACAGTTTCATTTGTGCGATTTTGTCTTTTGAAAGCTGAAATTTTGCAGCATTTCATTGATTTTTGATATGGGTAGTTATGTTTTTGTGATTCAAAAGATGGGTCTTTGGTGATTTGAAAAACTTGATGGTATTTCTGGGTGTTTCTTTTTAATTGCTGAATTGGGTCTTGTTTAGAATGCAAGCTTAATGGAAGGCTCTCAGTTTGGACAAGCTAGTACCTGTTTGGTATTCATATATGTCAATGTATATTTGGTTGGACAAACAAGGAGAAGAGTGGCGTTGCTAATTCATGTTTTGTTTGTGTTTGCAAGAACAGAAGAATGGCGTTGCGGATCCTAATCATGGAGGATTGTGGATTGTGGTCTGTATAGCAACAAGGAAAGGTATATGTCTAATTCTCTATCTAAAGATGATACACTATTGCCTCTCTTTTGTTTTGGATTTTCGGGTTCGTTTGCATTTGCTCATATGCTGGTTTTTATATTGTGATTTTTTTGTCCTCATTTAGAAACTGTGGAGATGGTTGCTTTCTTTAGCTATAATTCATCTGGATTTCTGAGTTCAGAAATGGTTGGGTTCAGAAATGGTTGGATTTCTCTAGGTTTGGTCTTGACTGTGATTTCTGAGTTCAGAAATGGTTGGGAACTCAGAAGACATGTACTTTTGTTTGTGTTGCTTCAACTGCTTGTAGTTGTTTGTGTTTCTGTTTTGCCTCAGAGGGGTTTGTGTCTGATTTATTATAGAGGTTAATTAAAAATGAAAACACTATTTTTCTTTCTTTCTCTGTTTGCTGATCTTAGACATGTGTTTGTTCTGGCAAATGTTAATTGTAAACAAGTGGCTGTGTTTATGACCATGGTGGTATTTCACTAAAGCTCTGTAATTTTTCTTGATGAAATGAAAGTTTTTTTTTCCTTTTTCTTTTAGAGAAAAATTAAAATGGTTCAGCTTTCTGAAGAATTGTTTCCCAGGGAAGAATATGTCTTCTGGTTTTCATTTGCCCTTGAAATATGACCAAAATTCACCGGAATCATTTTTTGTTTTCCTAAATTTAAAACCCCTCTCTCTGTCTCTCTCTTAAAAGAAATTTATTTTAAGCAGGTCACAGTTTTTTAGTTGTTAATTTATTTCTTTATTGTGTGCTGATGCTTCTGTATTTTTCTTTTTGGCTGGTACTGCTGCTTAGATTCTAGATTGTGATGAGTTTGCTGCTTTTCTTTTTGTTGGGAGTTATATTCATCTACCTATTTTTGGTTCAAATTTCATTGAATTTCTTCATCTTCTGAGCTCTGACCATGGAGTTGCAGAATTTTTTTTAATTTTTTTTTTCTTGTTGCAAAATATTGAGGGTATTAATGCAACTAATATAAATATGATACTTTATCAAAATAGAGATATATAGTGAATTCAATGGTTGCTTAATACTTTGCAGTAAGTGAATTGTGTGATTACTAGCATTAATTTGTTGCGCTGGAGCAAAGATGTGGTTATGATATTGATCTTGAAATTTGTTACCATGTTAGGTAGATTTGCCTAAAGTTCAAAGGGTTGAAGAAGGTCAGCTGGTGTTGGTTGGACTAAATTAAGCTTGCTATCCTTAAGGATGAATGGAGCTTACTGGGGTTTGACGACTCTTGATCTTCTTGGAAAGCTTGACACTGTGGATGTCAATGAGGTCGTTTCAGAGGTCCTGCAGTGCCAGCATGAATCAGGTGTTTACTTTGTATACATTCTTAGCCCAGCAGTAATCGACTAGTATTTTCATCTTTCATTGTTTGTTTGGTGATTTGGAGTTTCAGGGAAAATGACGATACAACTTTGTTTATGCAGGTGGGTTTGGTGGTAACATTGGACATGATCCACACATACTTTGTACCTTAAGTGCTGTGCAGGTTTTGGCCTTACTTGACAAGGTTCATGTTTGGAGGTTGAAAATGTTGCAGATTGTATCCTTTAGGATATCTATTTATTCAACTCAGAAATAGATCTTCGATCAGTACCTTTTCAATTGGTGAATGGTACTAGAAAAGTTGTTTTGCTTTGTGTTGAGAGGCTAAATCAGAGCTCATAGTAGGATTTGTGAACAAAGACAGGAACTTTCTAATTAGGCAACTAACTATATATAAAGGCGTGTCAATGTAATTAGCAAATTTTGTCTGGCTTAATATTCAACTCAGACGTAGCAGGGCTGCAAAATGAAGATGGATCATTTTCAGGGGACATGTGGGGTGAAGTTGATACACGGTACTCTTTTTCGACTTCCTTTGTGTTTGGCATCTCATGATTTGTTAAAGTTACCATCCCTTTATTTAAAGCATGATTTACTATCTGATTATTTTCTGTTCCACATGGCAAATGAAGAAATAAAATAACAATAACACAACAACAATAATAATACTAGTAGAATGAAATTAACACTCCCTAATTTGCAATCCACACTCCTTCCCTTTTTTGGTTGAAATTCATATGAAAAGACAAAATCTAAAGTAACTACAGAAATTTTTTACTCCCCTAATACTAGAAGCAACTGAGACTTTCTATTCTTCTTCTTTTTAGGTTTTCTTATTGCTATCTGCTGTCTCGCATTACTACATCTTTCGGATAAAATCAATGTGGAGAAAGCTGTGGACCATTTTAAGTTGTAAAAATCATGATGGCGGATTTGGATGCACGCCTGGTGGGGAGTCTCATGCAGATCAAAGTATGTTATCTACCCTATAACATCTCTAATTCTTATTTTTCATACACACACCCGGTGCAGTTTGTTATTTACTTTCTGGATTATGTATCATAGACAGTCATGCATCCTTTTTTGGCTTTTTCCTCGTGATATAAAATCTGTTTAGATTTTCTAGTAGACACATGCTTTAGGTTAATTAATGTTCTATTTTCCCCATTGTGATTGCAGTTTTCTGTTGTGTCGGAGCCCTTGCTATCACAGGGTCTCTACATCGTATGACAAGGACCTTCTTGGATGGTGGTTATGTGAGCGGCAAGTTAAATCAGGAGGTCTTAATGGTCGTCCAGAGAAGCTTCCTGATGTGGGTGTTGCATTGTATTTTATTCTGTATATCTTTGTTTGTTTGTTTCATTTTTTTTTTCTTGATGAGAAGTAAAATTTTGTGTGTTTCTATTATCTTTATCCAACTACCTTTCTACGTTTTGTGATTCAGTTTAGCTCTTCTTTGGAGGTCTTATGGCCATCCAGAGAAATATCCTAATTTTCATGATTGAAATTTAAATTTCTATTAGCATTACTGGACTCTAGCTTCTTTACTGGATTTGCACTTCATTTCAGGTGTGCTACTCATGGTGGGTTCTATGTAGCTTAATCATGATTGACAGGGTTCATTGGATCAATAAGGAAAAGCTTGCCAAGTTCATTTTAGACTGCCAGGTCTTTACATATCTCTTTGTAAATTTGGATTATTCTTTAGGATTGGACATGTTATCCTTTTCCAGCTGTGAATTTATCTGAGATTTTGCGGTTAATTTTTCAAACTGCAGGACATTGAAAATGGGGGAATTTCTGATAGACCAGATAATGCATGTGATGCCTACCATACATACTTAGGTGTAGCAGGTATATAATTGCTTTGGTTCTGCATTTGAGTGTTTTCTAGATTATTGGGGTAGGAGTAAAATCTTTTGATCATCTTTAACTCCAGTAAGCTCCAGTAAGCTTTCCAATGAATGTTAGCAGTCTTCTAATTGCTATTGTGTTTCATGTGTTTGGGTGAATATGACTTTTTGTTGGTGTTGGTTGCTTGGATTATGTCAAGGTTGTCCAGAATGCTTGAAATTTTGGTTGCTGTTGTTTTACATGTCTTTTGTTGAACAATGACATGTATATGTAATTTTTTCGTTAATGTCGATTGCTTGGATATGTCAGGAAAGTCCAAAATCCCTTAAATTTTGGTTGTTGTTGTTTTGAATGTGTTTTTAGTGAAGATGTCATATATTAATAACTGCATTTGCTGTTGGTTGGTCTTGGATTATGGTTATTGAAATTTTGATGTCAATTACTAAGTGGCATATATGCTCAGATTACAAAACTTTGTCAAGATTGTCCAGAATACATAATGCTCAATGACGTACAGCTATAGATTCTTTTTGCAAATTTGTCCATTACTAACTACAAACTAATTTATTTCAGTGGGAGAGAAGAGGCAAAGCAACATATATCCAGGAAGATATTGATGTGGTCAGAAATGAGTGGGCAAAGTTTATGGTGAAGACATATATGTAAGCATTGCGCTCGGTACTTATGGAGTTATATTTTCTTTTTTAGTTCAGTTGAAACTTTGTTCTATGGATTTGGTTGGACATGAGTTGATGCTTGTACTTTGAATTGATAATGTAAGATTTGCGAGAATGATGTATGAGAATGATGAAGTAAATGACAACTTTGAATTTCATATCTGCCTATTTCCAGATCAATTGTGCAAACTCAAGTCCAACAACATATATATGAATGTAACTGTTGTAGTCCAAACTATCACACAACACAAAAGAAAGGTCCAAATAAAGCTTATTGTCTGAGGAGAATTCAGAGAACACCTTTATATACCAACTTGTCATCTCAAAGATATTCAGACAACATTTGCATCTACTAACTTGTCATCTCAAAGATATTCAGACAACATTTGCATCTACCAACTTGTCATCTTAAGCTAGTGTAGACAACAATGGCATCCAACAATTTGTCGTCTTAAAGGAACACTGACATCAGTATCATCAAACTTGTTATATAACTGTTAATTCAGACAACAAGAAGAAGAAACAATGTGTTGTCTGAAATTCATCCGATACAACACATGCTTAATTAATTTTGTTATATTAATTGAATTTTAGACAACATTGGAATCTAGATAATTGTTATCTTAGAGATATTCAGACAACACACGGTAATTGAAGATGTAGTCTGAGGTTCACCCGAGACAACACCATATCGAGCAAATTGATATTTGTAATACATTTCACACAACATTTGATAATCAAAAATGCGTGTGATGTTTACTTCACACATCAGGTCTCATACAATATTGTCGTTGAAAATATATAGCAGACAACAAAGGCTTGGAAAGATTGTTGTGCTTGGTGAATTTCACTCAACACCCCGACAATAAGCTGTTGTCTGAGTTCATACCCGACAACAGACTACCGTCATGAATCGAAATTTGGTAAATTTAGACAACACATATTTAGGTACACATGTTGTGTGAATGACCAGAGAGACAATTAAAAAAGAATGTTGTCTGATGGGGAGATCAGACAACAACGCCCAGTTTACAACATCTCCATTTTCATTCAGACAACAGGCTTTTGACTGTTGTCTGATTCACTTTGTGTAGTAGTGTTGTCACTTTCTTTTATCAATTCACTAGTTTTGATATTTCTCAAAGTCAAAATGAGACGGTGGATAAATATCTCACACCAATTCATATCGTTCTTCAGGAACAATATTTCTCCCCCTCATTGCAGGAGGATTGTCTCATTAAAGTGACAACTCGCAAATATGTAAATAAACAATTTTCTTGTGAGTAAGATTAGCAATCATCAAACTTGTAAGTGATTCCATGCAACATGGTAGACAAATTAAAGATGAAGTAACCGGTCATGCCAAAATAGTATATTTGGTTCTAGGAACTTCAGATTCATGACATCATATGCCTTAATTTACTGCAGAAAATTCGATACAGTATATATTCGATGACATAAAGTCTTCTCCAACCATATAGTAAGCAATTAATGCAACAATATTTCAAATTCAGTAACATTTGGAGCCATAGATCAAGATCTACAACTCTTGATATGGTTGTTACCTTAGCTTCAGTAAACATTAATTGTGAAATACTGATAATTGGAATGGACCAACTTCATTTTGAACTACTAGCCAAAATGATATACTCGAAAATTTCGAGTTAAAGACTACAATCCATGATAAAAGAGTAACTTTATCACGTGGAGAACCTCAAGTTCACTGTCACGTATATATTTGTGTAGTCATAAAAAGGAGGGACTTCAAGCCCTCATATAATTGGAGATTCAAGAAACTTCAGGTTTCAATTTTTTCAATTTATAACAACCTCTTAAGGAACATCAGGTTCCTAGATAATCGGATTAAGAAACATTTAGTTTCAATGGGGACTTAGAGGTTACAATATGTTAATGTCTAAAAGTCTGGCGGTAGCCGGACCTTAGTTAACGCTGATCCGTTGGGCGGATCGATACTTGTGTTAATGTTGTAATCCCCGTTACCTGTCAAGTAAAATACAACGGGCGTCAGAGGGAGACCGCGCTGGGCGGTCTTCGACTCTCCGATGCCTAAGTTAGTCAATGTATTTATGTTGACAAAGTAACAGTAGGTAAGTATTGAATGCGTAATTAATGAGGAGAGAGGAGAGAACCTTTTATAGGTGAGGAAGAGACTGATCTTGTCTTTGTTTTCGATGTGGGACTGATATGCTTCAGTTCTCAGTTTCAGAAGCTTCTGATGCTAACTTGGCGCGGCGCGTGGCGGCGCGTCGGTGGCGATCTGGAGGCGGTCCGACGCCGAGGCTGTAGCCCGCCTGGCGGTGTGTCCGCATGTCATTCCTTTGGTTGGAATTAGTACCTTTGGCGGTACAATGAGCATGGCCCATTATAGCTAATTATGCTTGCAAATGTACATGTATGTACAAGTCCCCAGTCAAGGAGGGCAATCTTGGTTGGGGAGTTGTTCGGCGGTTTGAAACGTTTTCCTCCGCTAGACTTGCAAGAGCATAATTAGCGTCAGTGCGTTGTCAACCGTTGGTTTTACTGAGCAAACGCTTTATACCCTTTCGGGCGGGCCCCTGCTGGGCCCCCCAGGGAGTCCCCCACTCCCCGGCGAAGATAGACCTCCGGATGGTCGTTGATTTGTTTGATGAGGGGGAGCTGCACGGAGCAGAGGGTGTTGGGTAGCGAGCCCAATGTTTTAGCACCCAAATGACGGGGGTCAACTTGCCTGATCAGGGCAGTCGTAGACTGTGACTAGTCCCCGTGTCCCGTAGGGACGGTCTGACGGTAACGCCGCGTAGCGGTCGTTGTCAGTGAGGCGTAGCCTCGGGATTTTCCGTTTGGCGGACATCCCCCCGCTGGATGCAGCAGGAAGCAGCGTCCGATAGACGTGCCTGGCGGTATTTTTGCAAGATGAAAAAGGGGTTCCGCCAGAGGTGTGTAGCGAAAGACACCGCGCTTGCAGGATGGCAAGGGAGAAGTCCCGCTGGCAGGGCTTTGTTCGGCGGAGACTTCGTCGCTTGAGACAATAACAAGGGAGAAGTTCCGCTGGCGGGGTTTCGCTCAGCGGAGACTTCGTCGCTTGAGAAAATGACAAGGGAGAAGTTCCGCTGGCGGGGTTTCGCTCAGCGGAGACTTCGTCGCTTGGAAAATGACAAGGGAGAAGTTCCGCTGGCGGGGTTTCGCTCAGCGGAGACTTCGTCGCTTGGAAAATGACAAGGGAGAAGTTCCGCTGGCGGGGTTTCGCTCAGCGGAGACTTCGTCGCTTGGAAAATGACAAGGGAGAAGTTCCGCTGGCGGGGTTTCGCTCAGCGGAGACTTCGTCGCTTGGAAAATGACAAGGGAGAAGTTCCGCTGGCGGGGTTTCGCTCAGCGGAGACTTCGTCGCTTGAGAAAATGACAAGGGAGAAGTTCCGCTGGCGGGGTTTCGCTCAGCGGAGACTTCGTCGCTTGGAAAATGACAAGGGAGAAGTTCTGCTGGAGGGGTTTCGCTCAGCGGAGACTTCGTCGCTTGAGAAAATGATAAGGGAGAAGTTCCGCTGGCGGGGTTTCGCTCAGCGGAGACTTCGTCGCTTGGAAAATGACAAGGGAGAAGTTTCGCTGGCGGTACTTACGAAGTTGTCCCTACGGTGGTTAACACGTGTCGAATCTATAGCGGGTTAGCGTGCGTAGGCTTGTCTCCAGGCCTGTCCGTCTTCTGGCCTTTAATGACAGTAACTGTAGGTTTCGTAACCGAGGTAACGCCTCGAGTACTCCGGAGAGTAAGTGGAGACTGATGACACGTGTACGGCTGGTATGTGATGCCGTTATGGAGCGGACGGCCTAGGATGCGTTGATGCAGACATAAAAAGGGGGGGGGGGGGGAACCTTGAGAGATTTGACAGTTTGTGAAAATTTGAAAACCTAGTTATCGTCTGCGAGCCCTGTTTTTCCGAGACCGGAGAAAGAATTTACCGAAGTTTTGGGTATACTATTCCCGGAGAGAGTACGATAATAGCCTCCCAGGATTGCCGTTCACCACCGTGCCGAAGACTTTACCACTGAGGTTGGTACCTGGATTTCCCTTCTCTGTCCTTTTGCTTCTGCTAATTTCTGGGTTTTGTTGTGTTTGTTTTTCTGGGTGTGTTCTGAGGTGTGAAATGGGGTTTTTTGTGGGGGGTTGAATGATGGTTGGCCAATGCGTTTAGTGGTTAAGGATTTGGATAGCCGAGTCTGGGTTGAGTGCGTTTGTTCGTACTTTGGAGTTTTCTGGGTTTTGTTCTTGATTATTTTGGCTATATCTGCTGCAAGAATAGGCTAGATCTATGTTTGTGCCGACTGATGTGGGTTTTAGGGTTTTGGGATGGCTAGCGTTATAGAGATTTCGAGCAGTGAGGATTCCGGGTCTGACGTGTCGCTCAGCGCGGCGGATGAGATTTTTATTGATTCGTTGCGTCCGTCTGCCCATGCAGGAACCTCACTGCCAGAACCGCTAGAAGTTGAGCCGCTACAGACCATCCTCTGGGAAGTAACAATGGGTCGTGGTCAGCGTCCGGAGAGTTCTAGGGCGGGTGAGGCTGCTGCCGCCAAAGCTAGGCGCGACGAGCGCTTGGTGAGCAATAGTGCTGCCAGCGGCTCCGCTGGGGAGGAAGAAACAGCGGAGCAGAACGTTGAGTCAGCGTGGTTCCTCCCGGATGGGACAGCCGTTGACGAGGCAGGAGGGGGGATGAGCGGTACTGCTGTCACCCGACTGAAGCAGACGTTCCGGTTGCCGGGGTCGGTGAAGTTGCGTCCACCGACGGCTGATGAGAAGGCGTCGATTCTCCCGGCGGGGTGTGCGACCGTGCACGAGGCCATATTCCGCCAAGGAGTGACACTCCCGCTGGTGCCCAATCTCCAAATCCTTGTGTGCGAGTTTGGCCTTGCCTTTGGTCAGATCTGTCCCAACATGTGGCGGTTGATGTTGGCGATGAACTCCTTGTGGCGCTTGTCGGGGTGCGAGGGGCCTACCGTGGCGGAAGTGCTTCACTTCTACGAGTTAGTATATGTGAAGCGCCAAGGCTGCAAAGGGCAAGTAAACTTGAGTCGCCGGCAGGGAGCGCCCAAGCTGATCGAGAATCTGAGGGACTCCATGTCCTATTGGCGGAGGACCTTCTGCGTTGCTACAGACGGTTGGGAGTACCACGCTAGGTCGAATGAAGAAGGGCCGTCATTTAGGATTAAGTCTGAGTTCCAACCTATTCGAGGTTGGTGTCCGGTGCCCGCTGAAAATGTTTGGCGTGCTTACGTGCTTGAACTTGTATTCTTACTAACGACGTGTTGTTTTTTTGTGCAGCGGGACTTCGGTATACGCTGACGCGCGAAGAAGAGTGCCGCGTGGCGAGGATCAGAGGTTGCTGGCGGAACCGAAACTTGCTTGATTTCCGCCTGCTAACTGGCTGGGAGTTACTGGTCGACCTGCGACTAACACGCTCCATTGGTGAGGAGTTTACCCTGTCGTTTCGTATTATACTTTTGAATTGTGTCTGACTGGTTGCTGTCTTCCTCTTCTCTTTTTTTTTTTTTTTAGAAACTCCGCCGGGCAACAAATCAAGTCGCGACGCATTTGAGAAGGCGATGGATCGGGCGGAGATAGAAAACTTTTTGGAGGCCATGTATGCCGAGGGGCTGGCGGCCATCAGACTGTGGTGAACCGGAAACGTTGGCGTTGAGCCAGTC
>JANPXK010000275.1:0-26124 GCA_024704745.1 Rosa lucieae | reverse complement strand
TTAATGCTCAGAATACCGCCATATGATGTCGGCTTCCGATAACATGGACAATGGCCCACTCTTCCGATATATGTGTAGTTCACGAAATCCCGCTAATCTGTCAAGAGAAATACAACGGCGTCAAGAGGGGAGACTGCGGTTGGCGGTTTTCGCTCCTCCGATGCTAAAGTTAAACGATGTACTTGTATTGACAAATATAGCGATAAATAGCTATTGAATGTGTAATCAATGAAGAGAGAGAAGTTGACCTTTTATAGGTGAAATAGTGAGATACCTCACTCTTGTTTTCGATGTGGGATTGATATCCTTCAGTTTGCTGAGTTTTGGTTCTTTCTGCAGAGACAACTTGGGTGGAGCGTGTCGGCGCGTCAAGGCATATTTCGGCCTGGAGCTGGCTTGCCGGTGCAGGTTGTCTTGCTGTGTTTCTGGAGATTACTCCATTGAAGTTACTCCGTCAAGGTGACATGGTTAAGTATGAGTGCAGACTATGGCCGGTAATTGCTGTGTATATACAACTACGTATCTCTATAGGGATCTGGATACAGAATATACATGAAGGTTCATGGTGAACTTCATTTACCCAAGTGAAATGGCTCTAGACCACGGAGCGCGTTTACAATAAGGTTGAAATGCTCACTAAAGTAACTACTTGATTGGGAAGAGATCGATATGCCTGCGTGTTTCCATAACAAGTTTTGGATTCTATGGCAATTCATGTTGGACATGATCTTCATTGGAAGCCCTTCAAGAGTTAAGGGAAACCTCCGAACACTTGAAGTCTTATTTTGAGATAAAGGATTTTGGGAGAACATGATTATGTCTCGGTTTAGAACTTGAGCATCGTGTCGATAGATGCTTAGGCATGTTGACAAGGTCAAGCCTTCAAGCACCCCATGATTGTCCGTAGTCTTGATCCAGAAAATGATCATCTTCATCCGAAGGATGATGATGATCCCTTTCAGAGGCAAAAGTTCCCTACTTAAGTACAATAGGTGCATTATTGTACTTAGCTCAATGCACAAGACCAGACATCTCATTTGTAGTGAACTTGTTATCTAAGGTATAGCTATGCGCCAACGCGACGTCATTGGATTGGTGTAAAAGATATCTTTCGATACTAGAGATGTATGATTAATATGGGCTTGTTCTATCCCTACAGAGAGATGATTGATTCGGACCCATCACATACCAGGAAAGCCGCCAACACTGGCCTGCGTCCACTGGTTAAGTGTATTGGGTATCGCTCTGATCCATACAAAGGTCATTCCCAAACTGGTTAAGTGTTCACCATGGATAAAGACTATGATATCTTGGAGATCTACAGAACAGACCCTAGTCGCTATATCTTCAAACAATGCAGAGATCATTGCTCTTCAAGAAGTGGTTCGTGAATGTATATGGATTGGATCCATAATTACGCATGTTCAAAAAATTGTGGTTTGAAGTCTACCACAGATGAGCCTACGAGAATTTAAGGCAATGCTGCTGGTTTTGAACAAATGAAGCAAGGCTACATCAAAAGCGACAACACCAAGGATAATCAGCAACAACAAACTCTCCTCAAGATCAAAGTGAACTAGGTTCAATCTGAGGACAGTGTGGCATTCTAGCTTACTAAGTCATTGCCTAAATTCCACTTTCGAGGAATATGTTGGTAGCATCGTTTGAGGAAGTTATCCTAACTCCCATGACCGTAGTCATCTGGGGGAGATGCAGACATCAGGGGGAGATGTCTACATGTATGGTCTCGAAATGTGAAGGGTGTGTTGTGCTCTTTTTCCCCTTCGACGGGGGTTATTTTTGTCCCACAGGGTTTTTGTTACTCGACAAGGTTTTTAATGAGGCAATGAGAGAAGTACCACGTTTGGGCTACACAAGGGGGAGTGTTCAAGTAAATCCA
The DNA here is from genome assembly GCA_024704745.1 of Rosa lucieae. Classification (NCBI taxonomy): domain Eukaryota; kingdom Viridiplantae; phylum Streptophyta; class Magnoliopsida; order Rosales; family Rosaceae; genus Rosa; species Rosa lucieae. The sequence goes on along the minus strand of JANPXK010000275.1, from coordinate 24,224 downwards.
TAATATGTGTCTGGCCCAAACTCTAGGTTACTTGACCTAGTTGTAATAAGGTTTAGAATTAGAGATATTCAAAGATATCCGATTAATTGTACGATTATCTTTCCTTGTACAACTCTAATTCTAAGTCTTGTAATCCTCTATATAAAGATGCCCCTATTATCGATGAAAGCACGACTCAATTCTCTCCCAATTTCAGTTTTCTTTAAACAGTTTTGTGTTTATTAGGTATTTTTGAGAAAATATATAAAAAGAAGATAATATGGAGGAAATATGTGCAAATAAAGAAAAGTTTGAACTTCGGGCCCAAGTAAGTGACCTTGATGGATCGAGGAGCCCAATTTATGGAGATGACGCAGCAATAAAGGAGAAAATATTGATGATGACATGTCAAGCTTTTATTGACAAAGTGATGTGGAAAATTCTAAATCAAATAGAGTTTTAAGAAGTTTACTTTCTCTACAATTCAAGAAATCTCAAACCAAAAAGGAATGAAAGAGGACTCAAGAAGCAATATAAAAGAGCTCTGCAATTATGAAAAAGCTCTCTCTCTCTGTCTGTCTCTCTCTCTCTCTCTCTCCCTCCTCCTTCCAGCCTCCCGTGGCTTCTTATTTTTCTTCTTTTCTTTGTTTTGTTTTTCTTTCTATGAGAAACTAACTCTTTAATAGTTAGGGGCTGTTGAAGCCTAAATCATGATTGTATTACTATACTATGACATTTAATTAGTTTTTATTTATCATATGGATGAGAACCTAATTTCTATTTTTACATTGATGAAATCTTTGCATGTTTTCTTTGGTGCGCAACTTAGATTGCATGTTTAAGGTTCTATTGCTATGAACAATCATTGCCTGCTCCTTATTAAGTAAGGTCCCTTTGAGAGTTCAAGAGTAGCAAAATATCTAAGCATGCATAAGGTATGTTTTTAGATTCCTAGGTTAATTGAGACGAGTTGTACTTGAGATGCCTTGTGATGACTCGTTTTTCTATTGCGTAATGATTTCTTTGTGTTAAATCTAGAGTTGCTTAATCTAAGTTGGATTTTAGAAAATAGATTAGGTGTAGAGCTGTTCTCTCACTTAGCATACACATAAGGAAACACAATAGGTTAATTCTAACAGTGAATTAACTTGAGCATCTTCATCCATGGATAGATAAGACTAGGTTGAACATGATTAGTTTACTTGACTGATTGGCGGTGGATGCAAATCCCCTAACTTGTTTTATCTTTGATTTTCAAAACCTTTATTTTTATTATTTTCGGAGTCATTTACTGTTTCATTTTTATTTAATTAGTTCGTCAATCAAAACACCTTCAAAAATCGCTTAACTTTTTTAGTAGTAGTTGGTTTATCGTGTCTAGAGTTTGCCTGTAAATTTTCGTGATATTTAGAATAGTTTAGAGTCATCTGCCAGTCAGATCTTTCTAACTTGACGGTTTAGGTTTTATTTTGTTTCGAGTCTTAGATTAGTGATTATACCACAATCTCTTGCGGGAACGATCCCTACTTAACTATACTACTTTCGACATTCTTGTAGGGTTAAGTTATAGGCATTTTTCTGCATCTATTTAGGTGGATAGAAATACCAACCCACGATGAGTCACAAATCCTCCCACTGCTTCATGTGAAAGAATCTTCACTTGTGGCGCCCACCTTCTTATAATCATTCCCTTCCCTTCAATCCTCTCTTCAAATCCTTCAAGCAAGTAGTTTTCTTCAATATTCTTTTGTTTATTGACAACCCAAATGAAAGGGTGTTAAGAATGGGCCAATATGTGATGTCGAAAATCCTAATAAGCACAGTACACCAAGAGACACAACCACCGAGATATAAATAGAAGAACACAAATTTAAGGTGGTTCAGCAAAATTTATGCCCTACGTCCACCTAGGAGAAAAATAGTCTTCCACTATGTTTATAATGGGTACACAAACATACTAAGCCTCAAATAGACCTGATGAACAACCAGAAAGAATAAGAAAATAAGGACTTTCTCTTTTCTTCCTATCTCTCTCTTCTTTGCCCTCTCTCACTATATCTCAGAGGAAGGAGATAAAAAGATAAAGAGAGGAAGAAAGATAGAAAAGCTTCTCTTACTAGTTGAACATAAGTTCAAGTGATGTTTAAATATTTGGAGTGTGTTTGTGTGTGTGTGTGTGTTAGATATTTTGTTTACTAAATTCTTCTTAAAGAAAATGGCCTTAAAAATCTGTAAACCGGATGCATGGATAGGATTTATTAGTTGGCCTATGGGAAAAGTACCAAATTCTTGTCTACATAGAATTTCTGGCTATTCGCATTATTCCAAGTTCTGTTCTTAAGGATGTTTATTCAGTTTTCTGTAACTGGTTCTGGAATGATTTGTTTGTTCATTATTTGTTTGGTGAACTACTGTTAGTTGTTATGTGCTATGCTAATTGGTAAGGAACCAAAACGATTCAACTTATGTTTTCTTGTATGAGTAATGAGCTTCAATTTTTTTTTCCTAATAATTTGTGTAACTTCTTGTGAAATTCTTTCTCTTACTAGTAGCTCAAAAGCCATACAATCTTGTTCAAAATTCGTGCTTGTGTTTTAATTGTTTCTTGTGAAAAATGATGCAGGCCTTTTTTGTAGGTTATGAGTCTCCTTTGGTAACTGTTGAACTCCAGATCATGTTCAGATATCTTTTCTTGCCCCTGCATCAGTACCTTCTAAATCCAGTATCATCCCTTGGTCTAGCGCCTTCATGGATTGCACAAGGTGATAAAAGTCCTTCCATTCGGAGACTTTGTCAATTGAATATGCTCGCCTGGCACCAAGAATCTCATTTTGTGCTTGCCTTGGGTGAGCACTTTTAGTATGTTTAGAATTAGTGTATGAGAAATTAAGTACATTACTGGCTATTATGAATGTATATATTTGTGGAAGCTTCAAAGTTTTGGTCCTTATTTTGTAGATACAATAGGCTAGTGAACTCTTTATTGGATCAATTTATATACATTTATATTCGGTTATAACAGCAGTATATTAGGATCGATTGTCATTGCTCAATTGGTAATTTTGGTATCATAATTAAATCTTGATTCTAATCATTGTTGAATGGGAAAATTTTACAAACAGTACACCAAGTAAAGGCCACTAATAATTCTTATACATAAAGTTTCAAACCGGGCATTTGGGTACACGAAATCTGAAACTCTACCCACTATCAGTACACGACGTCAATGACGCCGTTAACTCTAATGTCATTATTCATTTGTCAAAGGGTAGTTTAGTACTCTCACATTCTAACTCATTTTTTTGAATAAAAAAAAAACATTTTTCCTCTCTCTCTCCCCCCCCCCCCCCCCGTACCCACACTCAGATTCCTCAACCCCGGCGACCACCACATCTCATCCACCTTCCATATCCATACCCACCAAACTCATCCCCACTTCTAATCCCACCAAAACTCTAATTCTAATCCCAGCCCCATCCCCATCACTGATCACCTCCATCATCCCTACGCCCATCTCCAAACCCAAATCCAGATCCACCAGATCTACCTCTGTCAGCCCAACAGTTCTCGCTCCTTGCCTCGCCTTCAACCTTGCCTTCTTTGTCACCGAAAATTATTTCACTCCGACTTCCAGGGCCGGGTCGGGTTGTACACCGGGTTTTACATCACGTTTGACCAGCATATTCTCTCCTCTTATTCTTTGAGCAAAGCTTCGGTGCTCTCTTCCCGCACTCTCATCACAACCTCTTAGGATTTTCTAGCAAATTGAGATGTAGAGAGAGAGAGAGAATCGCAGAGATGAAGGTGAGGAGAGAGAAATTGGGTTTGAGAAGATGGCTATGCGTGTGATGGATTGGTTTTGATGATGAAGAAGAAAGATTCAATTGGAATTGGAATTGGAATTGGGGTTTTGGATGATGAGCTGCGAGATGGATTACGATCTAGTCAAGGTGGCAGTTGAGGTCTTGGGTGGCTTGGTGGTCGAGCAAGTTGAGTTCTGGTTGGGGAGGACCGAAAGAGGCTGTGAGAACCCGAAGTTGTTGCTGTTGTTGTAGTTGTTGTTGTTGTTGAACATCGGGATTAGGATCATGGTAATGGTTGTTGATTCATCAGAGGTGAAAAGCTATGGATTGATTAGGTTGGAATTGTAGAGGTGATTGAGATTGGGAGGGAAGAAGAGAGATGGGTGCCCATAGTGAGAGTGAGAGAGAGAGAGAGAGAGAGAGAGAGAGAGAGAGAGAGAGAGAGAGCTGGGTGCCCAGAGAAAGAAAGCCGGGTGCTTAGAGTAAAAAACTGGGTGTTCAGAGTCAAAAACTGAAAAGACCATATTATCCTTCAAATTAACGGTGTCATTGACGTCGTGTACTGATAGTGGGTCGAGTTTCAGATTTCGTGTACCGAAATGCTCGGTTTGAAACTTTATGTATAAGAATTATTAGTGGCCTTTACTTGGTGTACTGTTTGCAAAATTTTCCCTTGTTGAATATAAACTGAGACAACAAGCATAACTAAATGGCATTGTCTAAAATGTATACACACAACAACAAAAGTTAAATGTGTCATCTCAATGCACACAATTATGCTTGAAGAACTGTCGTGTGTATAGAGTTGTGCAATGTCTTGAAGATTAAAATTGACTTTTGAACAACAAAGAAACCACATCTATGCCAGAAGAACTGTCTTGTGTATGGAGTTTGCACAATGTCTTCAAAATTAAAACCAACTTCTGAACAACAAAGAGACAAGGATGGGATCATAAAACCGTGGTATAAATCAAAGTCACACCATGAAAAATTGTTCTCGACAGATCTGCCGATCCCATTAGACGACGGATTTAGCTGCACACCGTCGACCCTATGATTAGTATACGACGGTTGAAAACCGTTTTAGATGACATTTCATAAGATGATGCCTCGATAGACCACAGAAATTGACAACATCATACGACAGTTGTAAACTGTCGTGTGAAGCCTTTTGTGTAATAGTGAAATATCTGGCTCCACCCTTTGATTTCATTCGTGTAGGCCCCCAAACATCTGTGTGAATATAGTCCAATACTCCTTTGGATTTGTTCTCACTGCTACCCATATTGAAAGTCACCTTGGTCTGCTTTCCGAGTGTGCAATACTTGCAAAATTCAAGTTTGCAGCTCATTACACCTTTCAGCTGATCCTTTTTGTGTAATTCTTACAACCCTCTCTATCTTATATGCCGTAGCTATTTATGCTAAAGCTCAGTCTTGTCTTCCTCCGTACAAACTGTAGCTCCACCTACCACCGTAGAACCTGTAAGTTTATACTTATTATCTAGTTGCATCACACTTTTCATGTAGACCATTTGTCCCTTTCCTACCTTGAGCTGTCCTTTCTCAGATTTATACCAAAATCCAGCCCTATCCAAAGTGCTCAATGAAATCAGATTTCTGCTTAATTTTGGGACATGTCTGACGTTTCCTAGCGTTCTGACAATTCCATCATGCATCTTGATCTTTACTGTTCCGATTCCCATAATTCTACAAGGTGAATCATCTCCCATCAACACTTCCTCGGTGTTCCTTTCTTCATATATGTCCTACCAATCTCTGTGTGCACATATATGAAATGTGTAGGTTGTATCCAAGGTTCAATATGTAAGTGTGCCAGAGCTGGTTGTTACTGTTAGAAGTTCTCCATTGTCACTATAATTTCCAGCAACGACATTGGTTAACTTGGAGCTTTCTCCTAACATCTGCGCCTTTTTCTCCTTCCATTGTTTGCAATTCCATTTCCAGTGGTCGAGTGAACCACATTCGAAGCAACCATTCTTGTTTTCTTTGCCTTTTCCCTTGGATTTTGACTTGCCTCTTTCTTCAAATCCACCACCTCTATTCCTGGACCTTCCTTTCTCCTTGCCTTTGACATGAAGGCCCAGTGCTTGAGAACTATCTTCTTCTTTATCCATTTTGACATATGATTCTAAGTTCTCACACACTTTAGAAAGTGTGATAGTATCTTTGAATATCATGGTGGTTTTCAAGTGCTTGAATGAAGGTGGAAGCGAATGTAGTAACATGACAGCAGTGTCTTCATCATCCATCTTTACTCCAACCTTCTCCAAGTTTGATATCAATTCTGAAAATTGAATATGTGATCATTAAGATCATCACCTTCCTCCATCTTGAGGCCAAAGAGCTGTTCCTTCAAGAGTAATTTGTTGCTAATAGTTTTACCCTTGTAGACGCTTTCAAGCTTCTTCCATGCTTCCTTTGCAGTCATATTCTCACCAATATGAAGTAGGACATTATCAGCAAGATGCAGCTCAATGGAGCTCTTTGCTTTCTTGTTCTTCTTCGTATAATCTGCTTTAATCATTGTTACAGGCTTATCTCCAATTGCCTCATCAACCTCTTGCTGAACCAGAACGTTCTTCATCTTCCTCTGCGAAAGAGTGAAGTTGCCCTTGCCATTAAAGGGCTTAATGGATGGTTTCACATCTCCTGCTTCGACAATGACTTTGCTGTTCACCATCACAAAATACCTTGAGCCTAAACTCTTATACCACTTATTGTGTAAGCCCCCTTAGGATCTTTGTGTTTTACTACTTAAGCAAAATCAAAAAATAGATGAACTGAAAACAGAAACAAAACACAGTAGTTTTTTAGTGGTTCAACTAAAACTTTAGCTACGTCCACTTTATGATCTCTCTTGAGAGATTCACTAGCACTATGAAGAATTTAGGTGTTTACAAGTACTTATTACAGATCCCTTAAACCCCTCAGACTAGTCTTATCTCTCTATCACCTTAACTCTAGTTTTCTGCGCTCACTGTCTCTTAGTTCTCAGAAAACCCCTTGCAGCTCCTATATATGGGACATAGAAGCTACTGATACAACATGGGATTAAGATTCCTAACCTAATAGACTAAGCCTTTCTAAGCCTATAATACAAATCCTAATAGAACATGAAAGACTAACTTTCCTAGAACTTATAGAAAAGCTGTGCGCAAACTTCTTTCCTTTCTAGACTTAGATTTGACTTCTGAATTCTACCTTTTCCAGATTGTATCAACGAGCCAAAAATACAACAGCTGGATCAGAGAAGATGGTTTGCGATATGTAGGTGAAGAAGGCGGCGAGAATGCTGGATGATACTGGAAGTGGTGATCGAGCCAACCGTATCGTGATCTGAGAGCCGCAGGGTGGCCAGGAGCCAAGTGTGGGTCAAAGTGTGAATCGGGGAGCGGGGAGATGACGCTAATGTTCTCATGGGCGAGGCTGGAGAAGCTCGAGGTGTAGATGCTAAGGATGCGCATGGAGGTGATAACGTTGGGGGTCAAGGTGCAGAAGGCGAGGGGGCGCGTAGTGCAGAGGGTGAGACTTTGTTCTTTGTTTTTTGTTTTTTTTTTTAGCTTTTTGGGGCAGCGATAGCTTTGCTAACGTGTATATATTTCAATTGTTGATCGGATGTTGGTCGTTTGACCGGATATTTGATTTTGTTTTTACTTGGGAAATATGGAAGTAAAAAAATATTTGTACACATTTGTTAGTGGGTGATGTAAAAGATCGCAAAAAAATAGACATCGGTTAAAAACCGATGTCCCATATAATAATAAACATCGGATTATGTTCCATAATCGATGTTAAACTGCTATTATGATCACAAATTGATGTTTTTAGATATTGTTAAACCTTCATATTTATGCATTTAATGCTTAACGAAATATAGGTCCAACAGCACTAATATTCATTTTAACATCGTTACTCATTCTAGAAACGATATGTTATATTTTCTTACACATCAGTGTTTTTGAAGTTTGCCTACTGTTTATGAGCTTCACATGTATTTTCCATATTGATACTACACCTCATTCCCCATATTATACATTGATGTCCATTAGTTTTTTTTACATCATTTCTAATCTAATACCTCAATATCCACTGAATAATGAGACATCGATTTTTGTTTCAAAACTGATGTATCATCTCTTTATTGACATCGTTTCTTACTTAATGCGTCGATATCCACTGAGAAAAGAGACATCGATTTTTGTTTTGAAACTGATGTATTATTTCTTTATTGACATCGTTTTTATAGTTTAACACTGATTTGAAATAGGTGTATGGACATCAAGTCCACATTTGACAATATGAAATTCCAAATTAATTTGAATATGGGGTATTGCATTAATTTCTGTCCAACATCAGAGATGTTAATAGTTCAAAAAAATAGGCAAAAAGACTCCAACTTACTTCAAGACTAGAGAACATACCACTGCAATAATTGCATGTAGTTTTGTTCACAGTTGCTACAATTAGTGCAACTACTACAAGATGGTTCAACTAAAGCTAGCTAGACTTACTCAAAATCATATGCAAACGTAGTGGAAGAGCATTAGTCTCATCTGCAAGTACATCAGCAACAGAAGAAGTCCTTTGTATCGGTGAAGGTGAAGCACTGTAGCATTATGTTTGCTTTCAGGTTCCAATGATTTGTTGCGAGTTCTCCGAATGATTGCCTCCTATTTTGGTATTGGTTTGTTATCCTTTGCTCCGAATATATTCCCAGCATTCAAAGGAACAGAAAACTGAACGATATAGCCGATACATAAGTGCCAATCAAAATTACATTAAAACTTTCTTAGCAGCCATAATATTGGTTATATTACGCTATTAACTATTTTTAGATAGACTATCTAATATCAAGATTCTGCTAGGCTGAAATTTCATGTAGTTAAGCATGCAAAGCACCCCACCAATATCTAATACTTGTACCATTTTTAAGGTCCAAGGTTACAGCAATGATATCACCTTGTAGCCCCCAAATAAAAACAAACTAGTTGCTTTATCATACAATAGAAATACTGGATTATAGCACAGATTGAACATCTAGAAATGGTTATTTGAGATCTGATTTGTAAAGTAAAACTGTGCAGTAGAAATGCTAATGCACAAAGCCAAATTTGTCGTGGTATAAATCTTTCATACGAACTCCAAATGGAGCCTGGCTGGTTTTTAAAGAAACAGAAAGAACATGACAGTGATACTGTTTTCAGAAATTCCTGCAACAGACCTGTAACTTTGAAAAATCATAACTAATTATAGAAAAATATTTTTTTAGGAGATTCCAAGTCTCAAATACTCTTTAACAAGTCCATTACAAATTCTCAGAATAAAATAACTTCAAATTATTAACAGAAAATTACAGTTTTACATAAACAGGTCGCTGGGTCTGGAAACTGTAGTTTCTGAAATAATTTATACAAGTGATAGTCCAATTTGATAAGTACATCCAAACTCATATATAGTTTTGAAGAAAAGTGAGAACCGAAAGACAAACTATCAAAGATCATGTATCAATTCAGTTTGTTAAAACTCAAGCTATTTGGAAATATAAAATTGAAACAGAGAATGAGTTAATAGCATCACAGAAATAAAAACTTATTCCAATTGGTTTCTATAAGAACAGAGCTTAATCAAAGAGAGGCTAAAAGACATCCAGACGTGTATTTGAATATAAAGAGCTGCAAATCAATAGAAAGTAATCAAAGAATTGAGATTGAAATTCATAAGGCATACCCTTTTTAACAAGCAGATCAGAGAAGAAAGGGTGAGAATTCCAGAAAAACGATAAGAACAAGCATAAAGAGACCGAGGAGAACGAAAAGATTGAAGAAGGGAAAAACTTGTTTTGATTTACAATGAAACAATAATCTCGAATGTTATTGGTCGTGAAATTGGATGAGAAGAGAGTTGCTGCAATGAAACAATAGAAGTGTTGGTAATCAAACAAATGGGTTTTAGGATAGCATTTACCTGCTTATTGGCAAAACCAAGGACAACTGCACCTTTCAATTCCAATTTCCAACTAAAATGAAACATAAGAAACAAGTTAAAAGCTTCGTAGCAATGGAGAAGGGAAAAACACAGACTAAAATTATGAATCAACAACAAAAAGAGGGCAGAGGAATACCTGCTATTAACCAATAAGGCTTCGAACTTCATTGCAGGCCCAAAAAGCTCAATGAAGAATGCTATCTCATGTAGAAGAACACAAATCAAAGCTTCAGCTAATACGACCTGAGAGAGAATAATCTTCTCCTGACCTTTCATAGTCCAAATAATTAACTAACAAACAACCATCATCTCCAACTCTCCAAGCATACATTTCAATTCAATTAACTCAAAAAAACTCATAGATTCACCAAACATCACTGGGATAATCGGAGGTTCTAGATGGTGGAGCACGGAAATAGACATTAGAAACTTATGGTACGTCCATTAAAACCTAGAGTTTTTCTTCCTCTTTCCAGATATAAAGTTCTGTTCACATATATAATAGCCAACAACTATTCCTCCATGATAAATTATCTCTTCACTGAAAACCTTAACCCAACAGCTGGCTTGCACATTAGAATCGGGCAGTCCAAGACATGTGTTTCTCCCAATGAAATCAAAAGTACTATACATTAAGCTTTCCAGTAGCTATTTTTTCCATAATGGCATCAACATGCGACTTTCATATCAGCAATTATCGTGGATAAATGTACTATAATGGGACTCAGAAAGCATCACATTCATTCAACAAAATATCACATATAGCAAGAGAAATATAAGCATGAAACAAACACTAGTAGTCCTACCATGAGAAGGCGCATCTCATCAAGAAGTGTGTGGCCTCTTTGCTCTACTTGCCTTGCTGCCATCTCAACAGAAATCACAAAGTCACCCAACACAACCTGCATATTAATACCAATACCCGTCACACATTCATCTCCAAAAAAATACATCCTTTACACCTTTACTTACCAACCATCTTAAAATGTAAAGACAAAAATACAACTTCCTACATTTGGAATCTTAAGACCAAGCACATGCTTGGACTTGGAAACAACACCAGTAGCACGGTCCTCGTCTCTCCATGCCTTGTTACATTTTCTCATAAATTCATCATTGCACAGAATCACCGAAAGCTCCGCGCTTTCAAAACTACCATTGAAATATTTCAATGCACCAAACGCTAGGTTCAATGCAGTTCAAACATTTAGACTAAGCAATTCGGCAATCCTCTACAAATTTCATAATGCAATTTTGTTGAATCACTATAGGACTAACAATACTTGAGCTTGCATAAAAAAAGTTAGTTACCGAAATTTCGTGATCCCAAATGGTGAGACACAAACCCAAATCCTCTGCTTCTCCCAGTAGTCTTGTCATGCATAACCTGTAAATTCCATTAAAATGTTTCCATTAATCCCAAGAAACAATGAACCCACAATTTATCTTCAGTCAATTCACAAAAAGATGCGAAATTTTGAACGAAAAGCAAAACCATACCTCGACCATCTCAACATTCCCAGCACCTTTGAAGAGCTCAACTAGCTGAGCACTATCAACAGTGAAGGGAAGGTTTCCAACGAAGAGATTTAGGTCAGTCAAGAAATAGAGTAGTACCTGGACACTGGAATCAAAGGCTCCATGGACGGAGTTCTTAGGAATCATCCCAAGCTTCCGTTTGAGAGGATTTGACGGTGGCGGCCGTGGTGGCAACGTACTCTTCAACATGGCCGCCGGCGAAGGCTTTGAATCCAAGGCGGTCTAGTTAGATCTAAAGGCGGAGGCGTTTTTCTCCTTGGAGGCTTGCAGGAGCTAAGGTTTGGCGACTGGGGAGGCTCCATTGTCTCCAGTAAGAAATTATCGTGCGGCTGCATAGACTTCATCTTCATCAATTCCAGACAGAGACGGAGCGGGTTTTAGAGAGAGAACGAAGATGAGGGTATTGGTTGGAGGTGGAAAATGAAGAGGAGGAGGGTATTGGTCGGAGGCGGAAAACGAAGAGGAGGATGGTTTTGGTCGGAGGCGGAGAACGAAGAGGAGGAAAGGGAGGTTTGGTCGAATAGTGGTAGGGCTATCTGAAGTCAATCCAAATATGTCTAAGTGTGGGAATGAGATTTTCCTCCCCTGCGTTTCTTTAAATTTTTTTAACTTAGCCGCTCAACGTTTTTCTGAAAAATTCAAATGAAGGTTTTGTCACCGGCTAATTTCAAAACTGATGTCAGTTATATGCATACAAATCGGTTTTTGAGGAATCGATGTTAATGACATTGTTTTACATCGCGTGTATTTCTCACCGATTTAATTGTCATGATGTCTATGAGCATATTTCTCAAATTCCAATGCGTTGGCCAATAGTCCCCCATGCGTTGAATGTATTATTTGTTCTTTGTATTTTCAATGTCGTCATTATTGCAGGTCATTAAAGTGAAGCGACCGTTTGGCATCTTGAGGCGGTTTGGTGACCAACTTTTCCCTATAAATAGGTGTGGTGCTTCGGAGTTTAGAGTACCACTTACAGAGTAAGAAACATGTCTCTCTCTCTGTTCTTGATTCTTCTCCTCCTTTTGAAATCTTTTCTTCTAGAAAATACCTTTGCTATTGATATTGCTGGGCTTTATAGCTTAATCTCATGTCTGGGTTATAGGCTTTATAGCCTAATCTCAGGTAGGCTTAGCCCCTCCATCTCTTGAGGGGTTGAGCAATCGGAGCTCTTGGGGAACCGGACTTTGGTCAAGTGAGAAACCTAGGGCACCGATTGCTAGTGGTGTGGCGCGGGTACAACGATGGAAATCGGGCTGTGATAATGTAAAGAGTGGCTCTGTCCCCTAGTCTTTCCCATCGGTACTTGACCAGCCCGTCAGCTAGCACCTTCAATTCGGTAACGATAGTCTAACTCCGGGTCTTCTCAAATTCCAAAGCATCAGACTTGTCGGTGGGGCGATCTTGCTGTGGCAAACTCAGATTTTGGTGTATCGTATTGTTTTCGTTATTACTTATGCATTGCTATTGGCCATAAAGCCTTTGTAAATAAAATGAGTAGGACTTGGTTTTAGTTTTAAACTTGTTTTGTTGTTTGTTAATCTTGGCGATTGTCAGATCTCGGTGATGTTTAGATGTCGTGATACCATTGTTCGCGTGTTTCCAATTATTGATTGTTGGCAAGTATCGAATGTTGGCGATAGGCCGTTTTGAATGTGACATTGGCGATTATCGAATTTTGAACATTGAATGTTGGTGATATGTGCTTTGAGTGTTTAGACTTAGGCCATTATTGGATTTTGAACATTGAATGTTGGCGATATTGTCTTTGAATGTTTGGACTTTGACCATTATTGAATTTTGAACATTGAACGTTGGCGATATGCGCTTTGAGTGCTTAGACGTTCGCCATTATTGAATTCTAAACTTTGAATGCTGGCGACATGACCTTTGAATGTTTGGACGTTGGCCATTATTGAATTTTGAACTTTGAACGTTGGCGATATGCGCTTTGAATGTTTGGACGTTAGGGGCATCGGTTAACCAGGTGACATAAGGGTTGGTGAGAGAACACTTGTGAGAGATATATATTGATTGTGGCTGATAACCGTTTGATCATGATAGGCAGCCTAATGGTTTGCGAGTGATAGCGCTTATAGCTATATCAGCAGACCTAGCTGTGAGCGATATTCTTTGCTTGATTTTGGCCTGATTGTTGTAGGCGATGAAACGGTTCGCGAGGGATAGCATTCAGCTATATTAGTACAACCTGCTTGAACGATATTTTTGTGTTTAGCCAATTTAGCTTTATTACGCTTGGTAGTAGTTTGAGATTGCTATACAGTGTGCCCATGCCTTTAGAGTGTTGTTGATTTGGGTCATTTTGCAGCTTGATTGTATTAGGCGATACAAGGGTGTGGGAGTGATAAGATATGTGCTATATCAGCATGACCATGCCATTAGAGATATTTTACTATGCTTTGAAATTGTACTTGGTGGCGATAGCATACTTAGGAAGAGTAATATGCGATGATAATAAATGAGTTTCATTAACTACTGCTCTGAGGTAGAAACAAAAGTACATGAATAGCTAAGATATGAGACTGGTGGTGATATAGTAGGTGGAGATAGATGGTGCTAGTGAGTAGTTTGTTTGGCGAGAGAAGGCTCTGGGAGCTTGAGTTGGCCGTTGCTTCCTACTTGGTGTAGTAGCAGCGGTGTCGGGCATTCCATGGGTGTGGCAGTATATTGCCATTGCTTCCTCGCAGGTAAAAGGTGGCTGGCCCTGCTGCTTCAATAATCTCTTATGGCCCTTCCCATGTGGCCGGCCTTTAGTCCTATTAGGATCGGCATGGCCTCCTTCATTACCCAATCTCCTACCTTGAGAAGGTAAGGCATAACCCTAGCATTGTAGTAGCGAGTGATACATTGCTTGTTGTTAATATTGCACAGGTGTGTTCGCTCTCGACATTCTTCTAAGAGGTCGAGATTGAGGTTTAGGCCTTCCGACTTAGTGAGGATGTCAAAGCATGCAAACCTGTCACTCTGGATCTCCTGCTTTACAAGGATGACTGCCTTTGTGCCAAACGACATACATAATTGGTGTCGTTCTGATAGGCCAAAGGACTTTTGGTAACTTTTCTGCCCACAAGCCCTTGGCATCGTTGAGCTACTTTTTTAGATTTTGTTTGATGATCTTGTTGGCTATCTCGACTTGTCCGTTGGTTTGGGGGTGGGCAGGCGAGGCGTACCTGATCTTTGTGCCGTATCAGCCAACGAATTCCCTGAGTGTGTCATTGTCGAATTGGGAGCCATTATCGGTGATGATAGTCTTAGGGTCCGAATCAGCAGAAAATGTTCTTCCATAGAAAATTGATCACCTTGTCTACTGTGATGGTGGCGAGTGCTTCTGCCTCTACCCACTTTCTATTGTAGTCTACGATGACAATGGGCGCACTTCAACTGCCGTGGAGCTGTGGGGAATTCCCCTATGAAGTCAAGTCTCCACTGGCAATAGGCCCAGGGAGAGATTATTATGGAGAGCAGCACTAAGGGTGCGAGAGGTGAGTTGGCGAACTGGTGGCACTACAGGCAAGTGTTGGCGATTCTTTTTACATCATGTTCAATTGTGGGCCAGTATTGCCCTGTGCGGAGTGCTTTGAATGCCAAGTTCTTCGCTCCTGAGTGGTTGTAATAGCATATTCCGTTGTGTAACGATAGCAATACTCATTGTCCCTCCTCGAGAGAGATGCATTTCAAGAGGGGGAACAATATACCTTTCCTGTACAGTTTTCCCTCTAGGATGGTGTACAATGTCGCCCTCCTGCATAGTCTCGTGGCGATTGTTTTATCTGCTGGCTCGACGCCCTTTGATAGGTTGTCGATGATGGGTCCATCCAGAAGGGTGGCCTTTGGCCCTCAGTGGTGAATCTCTCCGAGAACAGCCTGTTGATACTCGGTTTGTCCAAGATCTCTACCTATAGGTTCCCGATATCTCTATTGAATGGCGAGGTTGCCAACCTGGCGACTGAATCTGTCTTTGTATTTTGCGCTCTTGGTATCAGAGTGATTGTGTGGGAGGTGAGATATTGTTTGAGCAAGGCAGTGGCGAGGGATTGGTAGTGGGACAAGTGAGGTTCCTTTGCTTAGAAATCGCCACCAATCTAATTCACAACGAGTTGCGAGTCTTTGAAGACTTGCAAATTTTTGACCGCTAGTACTTTTGCCAATTGGACCCCTGCTATCAGGGTCTCGTACTTGACTACGTTGTTGGATGTTTTGAATTTGAATCGTAGGGTGTACTCGTATATGTGCCCCTCATGATCTGTGAGGACCATGCCGACCCCGCTAACTTTGCTGTTGGAAGAGCCATCGAAATAGAGTGTCCATATCGGGGTGGAACTGAGTTGTGGATCTATCTCGCTTGGAGGTTCCTCTGTTTCCACAGGTATGAATTCTATGATGAAGTCTGCAGTGGCTTGTCCTTTGATGGTTGTTCTTGGCATGTACTGGATATCAAATTCGTCCAACTTGATTGACCATTTTACCAGTCTGCCCGAGGATTTTAGTTTCTGGAGATCTTGCTTAAGTGGTTGATTAGTAAGAACATAGATAGTGTGTGCTTGGAAGTATTACCTTAGCCGTCTGGCTGCGGTGAGGAGTGCTAGGGTGTATTTCTTGATATCGGAGTACCTGGACTCTGCGTTGTTGAAGTCTTTGCCGGTATAGTATACTGGTAGCTTGTTGGCATCCTTTCGCCGGATAAGAGCTGAGCTGACAGCTGTTACCGATACTGCAAGGTATATGTATAGGACCTCTCCTGAGATAGGTTTCGAGAGTATTGGTACTAATGCAAGGTAGTCTCAGATTCCATTGAATGCTTTCTTGTGTTCTGGCAGCCATAGTTTCTTTTCAGTTTGCTAGGACTTGAAGAGTTTGAAGAAGGGTGCGCACTTGTCGGTCAGGCAAGATATGAATCGAGCTAGAGTTATAACTTTACTTGTTAAGGATTGGACTTGGTTTTGTGTCTTTGGTGGTGCCATATCGAGAATGGCTTAGACCTTCTCGAGGTTCGCTTTAATGCCCCTCTCGCTAACCACAAAACCGAGGAATTTTCCCCCGAGGACTTCGAATACACACTTGTTGGGATTGAGTCTCATATCGTAATGGAGTAGAATATCAAGATGATGCCCACATTCTTGATGTGGTCCTCAATGATGATGCTTTTTACTAACATATATTCGACATAGACTTCCATAATTTTACCGATATGGTCTGCAAAGTGCAAACAATACTATAGAATTAGGGTTTAAAGACACCTAGCTAGAAGAAACAAGGACGATTTTTTATTTCACTGTCATTGTAAGCCATTAATGACGTCACTAGGTGAATACTTAAAGTCGTGGTGCGTTTTTTCGTCAAATAACAAAAAGAAAAACTCTCTCTCTCTTTTCCTCCCGACCCCTTCTCTCTCCTCACTCAGTTCCAATCTTAGATCTCTCCATCTCTATTGCACCACGATCTCTAGCAGATCTCTCACCTTGGTATCTCAGTTAGCCATAGCTCTCTCTCTCTCTCAAAAACCTAGATCCAAAATACACCGAACACTCAAATCGGAAATCCTTGTATATAGCAGATCTCTCCTTACTACTCCTTTTGTCTCATGTTGGTATACATATACCTCCCAGGCACAAGTACCAGAAGCACAAGGCTTGTCTAGCCACTACAAAGAAAAGAAAGGACTCCCAGCTAGGGGTCCCGATACCATTCGGGGCCATATCGGGAACCCCAAACATCCCACACTGAAGGAAATGAAACCAAGCTCCCACGAACCTACTACAATAAGGTGATCTCCAAAGACCGAAAGAGGTAACTGCTTACTATCACTTTCTATTATCATTATCTTATAACGATGCTGACTTGGGCATCGGAACGTTAAAGGCCGGCACACCCGATCTTCCCTCTGACCTATGTTTATCTTACAGATAAGCAAGACCGATAGCGATAGTAGTAGGCCTAGACATCCCACGGTTTAGTTGGATCAGACCCTTCCAGAGACAGCTGAAACATTTGGGGCCAGAAGGAGTTCCCTCGCTCCTTGCTGGCATAACGACACACTCTACTAATGGTTACTAGCACTTCCGATACCAACAACGACAATCTTCCCTACGAGGTAGTGACCCGCGAGGTCTAGCGTACGCTTGAATTCGTGAGCCCGAATACCAAGGCGCGCTCAGTCATGACGACATATGCAACCACCACACTAGAGATTGCGATGCGCGACCTCATGGAGACACGTGAACAGGCCAAAACTGAGCGCGTGGTGGCCGCAACAGCTCGCCGAGAGATTAAGAACATGACAAACTGGAATCGCATCCTCCGAGAGGCACTCCAGCAGAGAGTCACTAACAATGAGGCACTAGACAGGGGCCGTCAGCAGGAGACCCCGATATCGACCATCAGTGGCATCTCGACACCTGGGGCCTTCCTCACCATGGACCCAGGCACCGGCCTCGCTGGCACATTTGTGCTACCAACAGCAGAAACCTCTGGAAGCCTCGCGGGTCCCACTCTAGGCAGCACCAGCATAGGACCACAAGTGATTCATTTGAACTCCTCTTTTTTCCCCAACCAGCTCAGCACAGAGTCACCACCCCAACCCCTACCCGATATAGAGGGACCGTCGGGCACCAACACAGCTGCAACCACCAATATACCTCCACCCGGTTGCTACTCCAGATGAGCGAGACCATCGCCGCCCTGCAGGTGTGAATCGAGAGTGCAGAGAGTAGGTCTGGTTGGCAACCGATCACAGCGGGATTCCAGGGGAAGATGAGACCATTCACACCCCGGATACAAGCCGAGAAGCGCCCACAGGAGCCAAAATCCTTCAAGATTAAAAAATATGATGGCACCCGAGACTCATACCATCACTTGGAGGTCTTCTAATCCCTCTTAAATGGAACTTGATACACGAACGCAATGGCATGCCATGCATTCGAGGAAACCTTGACAGAGGAGGCCTTATGCTGGTTCCTTAACCTCCCCGCTAATTCCATTGACAGCTTCCAGGAGCTCGGGGACAAATTCATCCTCCGGTTCATTTTGTGCGGCAGTGGTTATCGTACAGCGCCTGACCTGTTTAGGCTCAAGCAAAGGCCAAATGAGCGATTGTGGGACTTTCTCCGCCGATGGCAAAAGCAAGTTACACAATGCCACTCCTATAACTCAGCCTAAGTGGCATCAACATTTAAACAAGCCCTCCAGCTGGGATACTTCCTGTTGCAAATCAACACCAACCCTCTTCCGACATATGATGACCTACTCGACGCAGCCATCGCTTTTGCGCAGGTCGAGTACTACACCTTTGGTTGTAATATCAGTACCAATACATACCCAGTCAATGTACCCTTATTCAATAACCCCATCGGGACCACCGACAACAGGAACAAAGACACCAACAGAGACAAGCCTGTTCAGCATGATGACAGGAACCCATATGAGCGCCCAAGTTAGAACGATAAAAAGGACAAACAGTACGGGAAGAGCCCCGAGAAGCCAAAGTACAACTCATTGGGTGGCCGATATCACGATGCACCATATGGCGGTACTGGATACAGGGAAAACCTGAGATGCATTGCACCCAGATATGAGAGATCTACACCACACTTAACTCCTCAAACGAGGAAATTTGGAACAACCACAAGGAAATCATCCCACTCCCACCGCAGCACAAACCTGGTCAAGAAAAACCACAAGACAATGGCAAGTACTGTACATATCACGAAGAGGCGGGCTACCCCACCAACATATGTTGGGCACTGAAAAATACTATCGAGCACCTCATTCAAAACGGCAAGCTCTCTCAGTATCGTACTCTTGCAACGGGAGCCAACGCCATTGAAGTCTACGGATAGATACTAACAATACACGGAGGGGCACTAAGAGGATCTGAGACTCTTCACCTGCCCAAGCCGCATAGCCCTCGGGGATAGGAGATATTGGGACTAAGTCATGTTTGCCACACCCTGCAGGTGGAGTGGGACTTGATTGCTCTTAATCGCAATGAAGACACGATACGAAAACACCATAACGAGCCCTTTATGATCACTATGGTCATCGACCACTATCGATGCCATTGGGTCCTAGTCGATAGCGGTGCGGCAGTTAGTGTTATGTTCTGCAGTTGCTGCGAAGGTTTGAACCGAGACAAGAAGAAACTCACCTAGGATCACCAGCACTTAATCAGCTTTGCAGGAGAAATCACACAACCCTTGGGACCCGACAACTTACGGATAACACTCGGTAGAGGCAACACTATCGCCACCTTGACAATGCACTTTATCGTAGTCGTCCGTCCTCCTACAACGTCATCCTAGGGCGAGATGCCATTCAGGGACTTCAATGCTTCGTTGCAGGACACATGTTAATGATGAAGATACCTACCTCGGGGGGGCATCCTCACCATCCGAGGCGATCAAGAGCTAGTGAGACAGTGTAACTCCTTAACTATCGTGAGGGGGCATGGCAGATGAGAAGTACTCCTAACCACGGACTTGCCCTCCCCATCTGACAAGCTTGACGATCCAATGGAAGACCCCGAGACTCCAGATGATTGCAGTACACGTAGTAAAAAGAAGGAAGATAAGCCGAAACTCAAGCACCCGAGACCAGATGCCTTGGAAGACTTGATATTGGTCTCAATATCCGATATGAAACCAGAAAGAAAGATCAATATTGGCTCCAAGACGGACCCACATTTCCAAGCTTAATTGTGATCACAATGAAATGTCTAAATGCGATCAATGTGAAATGCTTAAATGCGATCACAATGAAATTTCTACAGGCAATCAGTGTGAAATGCTTAATTGCGATCATAATGAAATGTCTAAATGCGATCAATGTGACATGCTTAAATGCGATCATAATGAAATGTAACGCTCGAAGCTGCACCTCACCAGCTTAAGCACGTCACAGTGCCGCGAGCCTCTAAAACATAAACCGAACACTCGATTTACATTCTAGAGAACCGCTGGGCATTTTGTTTGAAAGCTTTTCGTATAAACACAGCAGAAGCTACAAATATTTTTGAGGTGAAAATTCTTTAGTTGCTAAAATTTATTTCATTCGTCTAGAACTTGAAATGAATTCTCACACACGAGGTACGAACTTCAAGGAAATGTGAACTCAACCAAAATTGACACAAGGCTAACTATCAACAAGTCTCGGAATATGAAGTTCGAGAAATAGAATTTAGAACAAGGTCTAAACGACAAAATTTACCAAACTTGTTCCGCACACCCAGCTCCGTCCGCTATTGTCCCCTCACCAGTGCATAGTACCTGCATCCATACTATTGTAGGGGTGAGCTTTCGTCCTCGCTGCTCTTACAGGAACTCTACCACTACTAGGTTTGAAACCACTAAATATATATTTGGGATCCCAGTATGAAAACATGCTTAAACCAAATATTTTAAAGGAACGACAAACTTTAATGTTTTTCAACTTGAAAACTGATGCATGATGCTTAAATAAATACGGCTCCAAATCCAAATATTACCTGATCGCCGGTCCCATAGACCCACGACACGACCTTACCTCAAATTAATTTATCACCAGGTAAGCGTAGCGAGAGCGTCCGCTACCTAGCTACACACACGGATCGGGTCGTCATTGAGATCGCGCACCGTCCTACCGGTGTAGCTAACCCTCCGGAGGTTTAGGGAATCGAACCCAAGGAAGTCAGTGCCCCTTTCGCCCTCAAGCCATCACATTTCTCATGATTTGGTTAGTATGCGTTGCATTTTAACTTAACCAAACCGTACCACTTAACATGCATCATTTTAATAACAATAGATAAGAAAACTACTGACCGAGGAGAGTCCCGAATCCCCTACTTGGATTCCAATGCTTTCTCTGACGTACTCCGAGAGTCGCGAACCTTCCGTTCCTTGGGTAACTGGAGTCCTAGATTCCAACATTTTGATGGTTAATATCTCATTAAGCAATTATATGAAATTTCGACGATTAATAAATCTTCCAAACCAACTTTTCCTGATTTGACCAGGGTTGACCAACTTTGACCATTGTTTGACCATTCGATACTGGTTCGATGATTAACCCAAATTACCGAACATTTACTTAAAATTACGATATCCACCAATTACGACTATGTCGAAGTAAATCAAGCAACGACCTAAATTTAAACATATTAGGTGTACCCGAAATTTACTAAGGCCACCCAATATGTTATTTTCCTTTCTTTACTTACTACCATTTCACACAAGGTGTGCCCAAATTACTAAGGGCACCCAACCACCACTTAATATTTTTCACATTGTCATAACCAATTCAACGTTGTTTCTGGTGGCTTTCTCCGGGTACCTCACACAGAATGCTATTCCGTCTGGGGTACCGATCCAACTCCTAAATCCTATATCAAGAACACGACGTTAGAGGGGTAAACCGTACCGGACGGTTTACGCCTCTCCGATGCCTGAGTGAGAAACTAATAGATGTGTATCAAGTAAATAGTGGACAAAGGAGTCATTACCTCTGAAATGTGGTTGTGCTAATGTCTTTATATTCGAGCATAGGAAAGGAGTCTCCCCTATCCTTGATGTGGGACACAGGTTCTTCTGATGTCATATCAGCTCTTTTGTTGTGTATAGATGGGCTGTGTTGGCCTTGCCCGGGCCCTGGGTGCCCGGGGTGGCATCTCATGTGAGGCCCGCCATGGTGGGTCGTGAACCCGGCCCATGGCGTGGTACCTTGGAGTACCGATGGGGCTCAGCCGCTAGTGCTAAACTTAGTTGAGACTCCCCAGTATGTACAAGTCCCCCAAGTTCCCATTCAAGATGTTTCTTGGGTGGGGACTTATTATTATTTTCTCTCAAGGTTTGGCACTAGTGTGCCTATAGGTAGTCCCCCAAGTTCCCTCATAAGAGAAATCTTGAGCGGGCTACGCTGTAGGTAAGCCACCTACTCCCTGGGACAGGATGAGGGTTGAGTCCCTGGTACCGGATGGGGTGGAGAGGACCTGGCTTTGATACCCGATAGGGTAGAAAATTTGAGCCTCCGGTACCCAATGGGGTAGAGAGAGGGCTTGGCTCTGATACCTGATGGGGTAGAAAATTTGGTGCCTGGGGTACCCAATGGGGTAGAGAGAATTTGAGCCTCCGGTACCCGATGGGGTAGAGAGAGGGCTTGGCTCTGATACCCGATGGGGTAGAAAATTTGTGCCTCCGGTACCCAATGGGGTAGAGAGAGGGCTTGGCTCTGATACCCGATGGGGTAGAAAATTTGAGCCTCCGGTACCCAATGGGGTAGAGAGAGGGCTTAGCTCTGATACCCGATGGGGTAGAAAATTTGTGCCTCCGGTACCCAATGAGGTAGAGAAGGGCTTGGCTCTGATACCCGATGGGGTAGAAAATTTGAGCCTCCGGTACCCAATGGGGTAGAGAGAGGGCTTAAATCTGATACCCGATGGGGTAGAAAATTTGGTGCCTCCGATACCCAATGGGGTAGAGAGAATTTGAGCCTCCGGTACCCAATGGGGTAGAGAGAGGGCTTGGCTCTGATACCCGATGGGGTAGAAAATTTGAGCCTCCGGTACGCAATGGGGTAGAGAGAATTTGAGCCTCCGGTACCCAATGGGGTAGAGAGAGGGCTTGGCTCTGATACCCGATGGGGTAGAAAATTTGAGCCTCCGGTACCCAATGGGGCAGAGAGAGGGCTTGGCTCTGATACCCGATGGGGTAGGCGGTGCATGTCGGCCACGTAGGGCAGACTGGGTTGTGCAATAAATGCCCGTCCTTTCTCCTGCCAAAGCTCGAGAAATTGGGAGAGGCGGGGACACGTGTAGCTATCCTATGGTTGAGGGCTTTTCGGTTTCGACGGCCCTGATGCATTGGAGATTGAATTTAAGAGGGAAACCGATTGTTTTCCCTCACTTTCGTGAAAACAAACTCAGAAGACTTCGAAGATTTGCAGCGGTGAAAAAAGGGAGAGCCAAGGGAGAAGTGTGCATGCTTGTGGAGTGATAGATCGATCGTCTGCCGAAGAAGAGGTTAGATCTCTCGCTCTGTTTGTATGATTTTGCTTCTGCCATGGATGTTTTCTGTTTGTGTTTGGTCCTCTTGTTCGCATAAAGACAGAACACGAACAATACTAGTGTGGGGTTAATTTTTGTTTTAAATTTTTGGGTTTGTTCCATTCTCTGGGTTTTGCTTTGAAGTGGGGAGTAATCCGTGCTTTTAAAAAAAATGGTCTTGGTTTTGCTTGAATTTCTGGGAATTTCTGGGTTTTGCTTGAGTTTCTGGGAATTTCTGGGTTTTGCTTGAGTTTCTGGGAATCTCTGGGTTTTGCTTGAATATCTGGGAATTTCTGGGTTTTGCTTGAGTTTCTGGGAATCTCTGGGTTTTGCTTGAATATCTAGGAATTTCTGGGTTTTGCTTGAGTTTCTGGGAATTTCTGGGTTTTGGTTAGGCTAATCCTTGTGCTTCTGGTTCCAGATATAGCGAGATTTGAGGTCCCCGGTACCGTAGTTAGGATGGAATCAGAAGCTAGGGGTGGGGATACGGGATCGTCGTACCAGTCTTCTGCCAGGCAAGCTGAAGTGGATATCGATCGGTACTTAGGCCGAGTAGATCAATTAGCAGAGAACACGGGATCCTCGACTGGGGTGTTCTTGGAGAGCAGTGAGGAGTCCGACGAGGGTGAGAGCGAGGGTGGATCTGCGGAGGCCCCGGTAGTCACTGTGGCAATTCCCGAGGGCATACCGAAGCCTAGGTATGCACTTGCGGACGGGACCGTATGCGACGAACCCGGGAGAAGTATGACAATGAATGATCATCGCCATGCGACTGAGGTGGGGAATACCGGACGCGGTGGAGCTTAGTCAGCTCAGGGATGGAAAGCTTGCCGCGAATCCTGCCCCGGGGTGGGTGGCGCTGCA
>JANPXK010000274.1:0-23559 GCA_024704745.1 Rosa lucieae | reverse complement strand
GATTAGACACATTTTACAAAAACTTTCAAACAAGACAACAAACAAACGTCACAATTTTTTTTTTCTTCTTGTTTTTTTTTTTTTTTTTTTTTTTTTACTTTTTACGAAATTAATTACAAATATTTACATTCTTTCCTTTTCTTTACAATTATTTTCAACACTTAGGTACAGGAACAGGGAGTCTCGATGTGCAATGGGACTGAAACAGCTACCCTTTTCAAGACTATGTTTAATCCAATATACCTGAGTGAATCACAACATTGTCTTACATTTCTTTTTGTTATAAATATTATTGATATCAAATTAAATTCCAAGCGGTAAATCAAGTGGACGTGCGGCCCAAGTATAGTCGCCTAGACACCAAGTCCCTCCTACATCCGTTGGGCAACCTTACTGAAATGGCCAGGTAGGGGAGGGCGACCACGAGAGGTAGAATCCATTTTGGCATGAGCTACTCCCACATTGTGGTTTAGGCCCATTTGTAAGCACTTCTGGATTCAAGAACCTGTCATGAGCGTTGTCCCCTTTCCTAGACACCATCCCACATAGGCTATACTTACTTAGATGCAAGAAGCCCTAGGTGTGTTAGACAGTTCAATGAATATTAATAAAAGCCGCCCTCAACCTTAAGGGACCTGGACTAGGTACCAATAAGGGGTTTAGGCTAATATTAATAAACACGACTTCACCTATTCCTTCTTTAATTTACAACCTACAATTAAACTTGTATTCAACAATAAAAATAACAACCTAAGTAATTAATCTACTAATTTTCGACAATTACAAAATAATTAACAAGTAAAATATTTTTTTTTTTCGGTCACAATATATAAACAAAACAAATATTCACAATATTTAACAAGTGATTTTTCAATCCCCGGCAACGGCGCCAAAAATTGATGTCGCTTTTGGGAAGCGACCAATTTAACCCTGAAATGTCATTAATAGTATAAAGTAAATAGGGATCGTTCTATTCCGGGGATTGAGGGTACACCTGTCATTTTCAAACAATTAAACAATTAAAATTAAAACAAAGTATAATATTTACAAAAATATAACAAAATATAGACATATTTACGAAAAGGGGGGAGTTTTTGGTTTTTGGTTTTCTTTTTCGAAAATAAAATCTAAGTTACCTAAAGAATTAAAATGCAAAAACATAAAAATACAAATGGGATGTGAGAACAAAGATCAAAGTCGAAACTCATGATTAAAATTAATTCAAGTTCATCATTGTTCATCATAGTCATGCAAGAGGAGTTGATCATGTGAAACGTTCAAAAGCAAACAATTTCCCATATTTTACTTTCAATGCTAATTAACCTAAGCGAAAGCACCTAGATTAATTCTATCAAACATGCAATCAAACCCTAGAAAGCTAGTCAATCATGTCATGTTTAACGCATTAAGCACCTAGAAAGGCTATCAACTCAAATGTGCAACTTAGTATGAAAAAGTCCACTTAATTGCAATCTTCTTTGATTAAATTCGGTTTTTGTACAAAACCTTTACTACTTATTGATTCAAGAACACGAAACCAAAAAGTTGATTCATGTTTTCGAATTTGTAGCAACATTCACATAAAAACCCTAAATGTTTCGAACCATTCAAGATTATCATACAAAAGATTTCTATCATGCAAATTTAATCAAACACTCACACAAAAGCAACCATAATTCGCAATATATGAATCTGAAAATTAACAATTCATCATAAAATTTCAGAAAACAATACTTGTTCAAACATGTGTGTCAACTAAGGCATAACCAACGAAAATACAAAGCAAAGTTACATGGATAATCGGATTACACCGTGATGAAGATGAGATGAATGAAGTGATGAATGGTCTCTTGAATTTCGAAAGCAATCTTCAAGGTGGAGGTTGGATGGTGTTCACGGCTTGTCTTCTTCTTCCTTGGCCTTGCTTGCACTTCGTGGTTGCCCTAGAGGATGGAGAGGAGCACGGCTAGGCTAGAGAGTTTTCTGATTTTTTTCTTCAAAGTGTAGACGCAAAAGTGGGTCCTGGGAACTCCTTGACGTTGAGAGAGGGGAAGAATATATAGGAGCACGGCCTCTAGGTGTCCAAGCCGTCCAAAACCCTAGAGAAACTCACGGCATGTGCTTGCTTCCTCCACATAATTTCCTCCAATGGTTTCTTGCCACATAAGCCCTATGAGGTGGTTCAACCAATCACAAAATTCCAATATTAATTCCCTAAATAATTCTTGCCGAAATATGTAGATAATTTCTGATTTTATACACCAATTTCGGCAACAATATATTTAGAGAATAAAGGGGGATGAACCTAGACTCCTTTGAGAGCTATTTGTGTTCAACACATATTCTCTTTCCTTTAAAAGCTCCCTAAGAAATCTCCACGAAATCTCTTTATTTTTCTGATTTTTCCTCACGGCAAAACCCTAATTTCTCTCTTCATTATCTCTTGGCCGAATTCCCTAGGGTTTGCACGGCATTCCCTTGTTTTCCTCTTGGCTTGAACGGCAACACTTCTAGGGTTAGTCTCCAAGTATTTTCTTTCCATAAAAATAACCCTAGAAAATCTCCACCGAAATCTTCTTATTATTTTCTGATTTTTGGACGCCTCTTCCTTGTTTCTCTCTTGCTAATTCACGGCAAACATCTTTAAGGGTTAGGGTTTGCGTCACAAACCCTAATGTCATGGGCTTTGATGGGCCTTGATCCAATTTGCCGAAAATCCAAAGAGTTCTTGGGCCTCGTTGCTTCATCTTCACGCCTTCTCATTTTCCAACGCAAAACACATTATTTTTCCATTTCTTTTTCATGGTTGCGTTGGAAACTTGCTAGGGAAGCTTTCCTCCATTTCGTAGGATTTCCTGGTTGGACTAGGAAAGCTTATTTCTTCATTTCTGCTCAAATGTGTGGGCCGTTTCCTCTCATATTCGCTCGTCTTGATGTTCGCAAGCTCCTCTTTCCATTCGTGCGTTCATTTCCACTTTTTAGCCCGGAGGTCCTGAAAATAGAAACTAATGAGAAAAATAGAAACTTTCCTAAAATGAAAATGGGAAACTTTCTAAAAAATAGAAACTACCGAAAATGGAAACTTACTAAAAATGAGAAATGAAAACTACAAAAATAGAAACTTTCTACAAATAGGAACTTTCCCAATCAAAGAATGGAAACTTTCCTAAACAGGGTTTTATTAAGGAAATAACGCAAGAAATGTAGGGAAATGCAGTTAAAACGTCGCATTAAAATGCTCCTATCAGCAATGGACTGTCGAAAATTGAAGGGAGGTGCTGCCAGAATTGCATGTGCAGTAGGGCATTTATAGAAAATATGTGTGCTATGTTCATACCTTGTTGGACAAAGAAGGCAATTGGTGTCCCCCGTGTATCCCTTGCGTAGTAAGGAAGCTTTAGTTGGCAACAAATTGTTACAAGCTCTCCATGCATTGATTTGAACTTTTCCTGGAACCTTTGCTTTCCAGATTTGCTTCCATAAAGGCTTGAAAGAGTCCCCAGGTGAGGTAGAAGCAAGGGTCGAACTGAGCACTTGGTCACGAGCAATCCAATATGCCGTTTTAACACTGAAAAAACCTTTTTTCTCAGGCTTCCAATACATACGATCTTCATTTAGCCTTCTACTCAATGGAATGCAAAGTATGTTCTCAACAATATCATTTGGAAAAAGTGAGTGTACAAAGTCATGTTTCCAAGTTTTGGTGTCACCATCAATTAGGTCAGAAACGTTTTCAAACCTTGAATTTGCTGATAGGAGCATTTTAATGTGGTATTTTAATAGTTAATTCCTCACATTTTGCTTAGTTAATTCCTTATTGAATCGATTTTTAACTCAATTTCTATTTTTTTAGGTACATTGGCGTAGATGATGATGAAATGAGCTATTTGGCCCCAAAATGAGCATTTTGGCCTGACAAAGCGTGTCTCGGAGAAATTGAGCCAATGAGAAAGCGAGCTAGACAAGAAATGCGGAGTAGCAGACTAACCATCCGAACTCCAAATGAGTTGAAACTTTCCAGATTCATTCTAGAAATCCCAAGGATCATTTCTTATGAAGAGTGCCAGAGCTAGTTTTGAGTGGAAGACCTTCAAACAATCAGTCCAATTTTCTACAGAAGCAAAACTGGAAAACTGGAGCTGTAAGAGGTCCAGCAGCATTTTCGGCCCAACTTCATGGAATAAAGCTCTGAAAATTTTTCAGGATGATCTACACTCATAGTGGAATATTTTTTATGAAGAAGTCGAAGGGTCATTCTGAAGTCTTGTTGGAGAAATAATTGAAGGAATAAAGGGGTAGAAACTGACCTAAAACCAGCTCAATATTCACAGGTTCATGTTTGCTACCCACATGAAGAAAGCTAATGTTTTTCTTTTCCTTTCCTTGGATATATTTTTCTACTACAATCTCTTTAATAGATCATCATCACTTCCATGTTTCTGCACCTTCATGCTTTGCTTTCATTTCATCATTTCTCTATCTTTTCCATATTTTACAAATTATACTATATATAAAAGATGAGTTCACTGTTCATTCGGAGTACTGTTCATTCATAGGGGAAAAGGCTATTATGCCCTCAGTTGGATTTTTTTTACGCCTCTGCCACTGGTCTTTGTTTTACTCTCTCTTCCTCGGATTCTCCAGAAGCCTCCAGACCGACTTTTTTGTTCTCTCTTTTCTTCCTCCTGCTTCCTAAACCGCCTCCTTCACTCTCTCAGACGACTGGCTCCTCAACTGCGGCTCTTCCTCCAACGCCACCTTCTTCAGCCGTTTCTTCATCGGAGATTCAATTTCAGGTCGGGTGTTGTCTCCACAGGCCGGCCTATTTCAGTCACTCTTCTTACCACACAGCAAGAGTGTTCACAACTGCTTCAACCCTTCAAGCTATAGTTTAAGCATCAAGAAAATCGGAACTCACTTGGTAAGTTTTCATTCGTCACCGTTTTCGGTTGAGGGTTTTGATTCGGTTGAAAACCCTTTGTTTTCTTTGTTGGAAAGCGTTGTGGGTTTTAGTTTTCTTGGCTATTGCTTATGTATGTGTGTGAAAGTTTGAATCTTTGGGGGTCTTTGATTGAGATGAGCTCGAATTTTGATTGAGATTGGAGATGGATGGGGTTTTAGTTGGTAAATCTGAAATTTTTCTTTCAAGTAGGTGTTCTATTTGATTTATATATATGTGATTTTGTATGATTACATGCTTGACTTTGCGATTGATTTCAGAATTTCATTGTTGTTCTGTTTGCCTTTTGCAGGTGATAGGAGCATAAAATGCGACGTTTATAATGTTTAAACCCTATATTTGGCTAAGTTATTTCCTTTATCTTGATCAATTTAACTTAGTTAGTGTTTTTCATGTGAAAATGGAGTCTCAAG
This sequence comes from Rosa lucieae, assembly GCA_024704745.1. Taxonomy (NCBI): domain Eukaryota; kingdom Viridiplantae; phylum Streptophyta; class Magnoliopsida; order Rosales; family Rosaceae; genus Rosa; species Rosa lucieae. Next base: position 18,186 of record JANPXK010000274.1, on the reverse strand, counting down.
GTCCAAAAATGTCTAAGGAATGCATATGTGGCGCAGAAGTGAAGATAAATGAAGAAATGGAAGTTCTCCCAGTTTGACTAGGAAAAGGAATCCTAGTTGGAGTAGGAATCAGAAGCTGACTTGGATTCAAACTCTTAAGTCGCGGAAATTAGGAGTCCTACTTGGACAAGGAAACCCAATCCTACTCAGATAAGGAATCCTAGTGTGACAAGGAGTCCCTGTTGGATAAGGATTACTCAAGAAGGTTCCGGAAGAGTGTAGAAGAATCGCAGAAAAGAAGTTTGTATTCAACTAGGAAACCTATTTGCATATGGAGTTCTACTCATACTAGGAGACCTGTGGAAGGTAGGAGAAGTCTATGGAACGTCCATGAAGCATCTAGAAGTCTCAAGAAGGTCATATGCCGTGCACATGGAAGAGGAAGCAACAAGAAATACGAATTACAAAGCAATGCGGAATTTGGACTTCTTGTTGAGTAAGGATTGAATTGCCGTGAGATTCTTGAAGGTTCTGGGGAGTTCTTGACATTTCTACTTCAGAATAGGCGTGGAAGACATGTGAGAGGCATGTGATGTGAAGGAAAACCGAATTGGACTCAACTTGTGCATTAAAAGTCAAATCCATTACAGATTCGGAAATCTGCTTGTGCAGATCAGTCAACTTCAACGGAGTGCCAAAAATCACTCAGAGCTCAGAAAATTATGATCTTTATATGGTTGGAAAGCTACGGATGTCTAGTTTTCAGATATTTTTACGGTTCATCAATAGATATTTTTTAGAGGAAGTTATGGCTGTTTTAGTGGACTGAGGTCAATCCTACAGAAAATCTGCTTTGTGAGAAAGAAGTCCTAAATCAACACGAACTAAGAGAAACCAAGTAGAAACGAATTGGGAGTGCCTTGAGACGTTCTACTATATATACCTTGTGTATTAGACGTTTCAAGGTGAACACTTTTCTCCACAAATTCGATTCTCACTTGTTTGCTCTCTAGTTTCAGGTTTTCACAACCTTCAAGGAGCAAAGCCGTGCCATCACCCTCCACCACCGTGATCTTCACTTGTTGCTGTGCTAAGGAGCTGCTTTGGACCTTGGGACGTGATTAAGGGTTGTTCATATGCTCTACCATACATATAACTCACGGTTTTGTATAATTGTTAGATGGAATTTCTGCTTTGGATTTTCTATGTGTAAACCGAATCTTTTGAGTTTGCAAAACTGTTTTCGAATGCAATTTTGATGTTCTATTGAATGATTGATGTGTTTATGTATCCTTTGTCTTGATTGATTGCCGAATGCATGGATTGATAATCTGATTTTTGTGCTTCATGATGTCGCTTTTTTCAGGTCAGTTTCTGCCCCTCTATTCCTTCAATTATTTCTCCAACAAGAATTCATTATATGCCTTCGACTTCTTCATATGAAATTATCCACCATGAGTGTAGATTACTGTGGTAAAATTTCAGAATTTCTTGCCATGTGGTTGGGCCGGAAATGCTGCTGGACCTCTTACAGGTCCAGTTTTCCGGTTTTGCTTCTGTAGAGAATTGGGCTGATTATTTGAAGGCCTTCCACTCATTTTTCTCTGGCACTCTTCATAAGAAATGATCCTTTGGGTGTCTATAATGGATCTGGAAGGTTTCAGCTCATTTGAAGTTCATTTGGTCAGGCGGCCACTCCTTCTTCTTTGCTTGGCTTGGTTTCTCCTAGCCGGAGTAGGAATATGTGTAAAATTGATCTTTTAGTACATTTCCATTTTTCTACTCCAATGTACCTTCATCTTTGCTCCCCTTGGTGTTCGCAAGCTCCTCTTTCCATTTATGAGTTCATTTCCATATTTAGCTCGGAGGTCCTGAAAATAGAAACTAATAAGAAAAATAGAAACTTTCCTAAACTGAAAAATAGAAACTACCGAAAATGGAAACTTACTAAAAATGATAAATAGAAACTATAAAAATAGAAACTTTCTACAAATAGGAACTTTCCCAATCAAAGAATGAAAACTTTCCTGAACAGGGTTTTAATAAGGAAATAACGCAAGAAATGTAGGGAAAAGCAAGTAAAACGTCGCATTAAAATGCTCCTATCAAATTCCCCCACACTTAGCTTTTGCTAGTCCCTTAGCAAAATCACACTAAGACACACACTAAGACTCAATGAAAATTAAAGACTCTACAAAAACAATGACTCTATTGCCCTTTAACTTTTTGTCTCAGAAATCTCCTACTTTCACAACATCAAGATTAGCACTCAACCAAGAATCAATATGTAGATATTCAAGAGTTAATTAAAACATATAATCCACACATACACAAGTAGGACTTGGTTGTGACAATGGTGATGGTTTCTGTTAGGCATGCTTCGAACAAGTATGATTCATATCCTCACAAGGTATATCCACTCTTTCTTCTCTCAGAATTCAAGACAATGCTTAAAAGCTTATAATCACTCAATTATATGTGAGAGAAAATATTTTGAGGCAATCAAATAGCTCACATATATAAGAAACGAAAAGCACTTTGTGAATATAATTTTTTTTTGAAAAGATCTCATGAAGGAAATCAACTACTTGCACGGATGGACCCAAGCCATAGGTTCAACTCTTGTAACTCATCTCCACAAATCAAAGGCTGTCCCATCTTAAGGATCAAGAAGGTCTTATTAAGGGTTGTAATGGGGCCAAGGCTCAAGGTTTTAGGAAACGAAAGGTAAGGAATTTCACAAAGTGTCCTAAAAACCTAGCAGAGCTCATGTAGATGTAGAGACTTCTAGAAATCCATCAAGATATATCAAAACGTCACATCCCATAGAGGTTTTATGAAAGGGCCAAATGTCTTCATGTTGGGCCCAATCTTCACTCTAAACCTCCCTCGAACTAGTGAATTGGACAAAGACCAAATTTTCCAACAGTGGGCCTTCAATTCAAAACAAACTCCAAACTCACTAAGTATGGAGGACTAAAATCCATATACATTTTTTTTTCTTTTCTTTCTTTTAATTTTCTAGCCGTACACATTTTTTTTTCTTTTTCATTTCTTTTTCACGGCTTTCACATAAATTTTTTTTTTTTTTTTTTTCATGGACAAGTCTACCCCCACACTTGAACTTTCACCTCTTCTCAATCTTCTTTCTCAATGCCAAATCCTCAAGTAAAGTCCCAAAATATAGCTCCGCTAAGTTTTTAGAACAAAGGGTAGGAGTGTAGCTATACTAAGGTTCAGGGTTAAGGATTTAAGGGTAATGAAAGAAAAGGCTTAATGTAAGCTCAAAGGGGTTTATCTAAGGGAGTCCCACGACGGGCACAAATAGGGACACATGCTTATTTAGCAATGGTGGTAATTCCTAGGTTGCCTCTATCCCTTCCAGAATCAGGGCCATGTATTGACAAACGTCTCAACAAGCACAAGAGCGAATTCTAGCATTTTCTAGTCCATCAAACTTAATCTATGGCAAGCAATCAATCAAATGAAAGAATAATGAGATCATCAAAATATTGCCAAGAAATTAAGAATATTTTTCATTTATCACTCCAAGAAAAAAGGGACATGGGCTCAAATATCTCACATGGGCTTTATGAATCAAAACTCATCTTAGCATGCTCATATTTTCTGTACCAAAGTCACGAAATCCATATCCACTACACATGCATGCATTTTTCATATATCTCAATTAACCAAAGAATACCATTTTAAAAATCATCTCAGTTTTGTGATCCTCTTTTAATCATGATTTTAGAGATATAGAATCATCCTAGACAGTTGAAAGGGCATCCTAAGACTCAAAAACAAAAACAAAAGTAACGAAATTTTTTTTAAATTTTTGACATTTTTTTTTTTTGTATTTTTCAATATATATGACTCAAGATAAAAGTGTAAATCCCTTCCCCCACACTTAAATATTGCATTGTCCTCAATGTAATCAAGAATAAGCATGCAATGAAACACTTAAGCATATAGGGATGAAATAACTACTAAAACAAATAAGCAAAAATAAATAAATAAATAAATAAATAAATAAATAAATAAAATAAAATAAAAGATATGGATAAAGAAAGTAAATCTGATTTGCATGGGTTGCCTCCCAAGTAGCGCTTGGTTTTAACGTCTTCTCAGCCTAGACGTGGTTTCCTTTTGTCCTTAGTTGGTGGAGCCTTCAAAGCCTCCCTTTGGGTTTGGAATTGTGTTGCTCGGAAGCCTACCAGTTTCATGAAACTTGGTCATGAAGTCCACCACTTGTCCCATCTGCTTCTTAAGCTCTGCAATGTCCTTGGTATGGTTCTGTTGTCCTTGAAGCAAAGTCCTACGGAGATGCAGACATGGCTTAGTATAGTGTAAATTTTTTATTTTTTTTAATTATATATATATATATATATATTTTTAATTTTTTTTTTTAAATATATAGGACTCAAAAATAAAAGACAAAAATATAAATCTCTTCCCCCACACTTATATATTGCATTATCCTCAATGTAATCAATTAAAAGCATGCAATGAAATAAGTAAGCATAGATAGAAGACATTTACGAAAACAAATCCTAAAATAAAAACTAAAGAGAAAAATTGAAAAATAAAAAGAAATAGGGAAAGAGAAAGCAAATCTGATTATATTCTGGATTGGGTTGCCTCCCAAGTAGCGCTTGTATTTTACGTCTTGCAGCCAGACGGTACCTACATTAAATAAAGTTAGTAACTATAATTAACAAAGAAATACAAAATAAAAACAAGTATAACTATTAATTACAAACTACAAGTATTAACAAGTATATTGTACAAAAGACACAAGTTAAGTACACAAGTGAGTATAAAACGTGAAAAGTATTTTTACAAGTTTAAAGTGTGAAACAACAAAATAATTTACACGTATAGAGTATTCACAAGTATTTCTTTTATTATAAACATTATTGATATCGAATCAAATTCCAAGCGGTAAATCAAGTGGACGTGCGGCCCAAGTATAGTCTCCTAGACACAAACTCCCTTTCAAATCGTTTGGGCAACGCTTACTGAAATGGCCAGGTGGGGGAGGGCGAACACGAGAGGAAAAATCCATTTTGGCATGAGCTACTCCCACATTGTGGTTTATGCCCATTTGCAAGCACTTCTGGATTCAAAAACCCGTCATGAACGTTGTCCCCTTCCTAGACACCATTCCACATAGGCTATACTTACTAAGATGAAAAAGTTCATAAGTGTGAAGACAGTTCAACAAGTGTTAATAAAGGCCGCCCTCAACCTTAAGGGACCTGAGCTAGGTACCAATAAGGGGTTAGGCCAATATTAATAAAAGAGACTTCACCTATTCCTCTCAATTTACAACCTACAATTAAAATTCGTGTTCAATAATATAAATAATATTTAAACTAAGTTTTAAACAATTTATATACAACAAATATATACAATAAATGATACAATTTAGCAAGTGATTTTTCAATCCCCGGCAACGGCGCCAAAAATTGATGTCGCTTTTTTCAGGTCAGTTTCTGCCCCTCTATTCCTTCAATTATTTCTCCAACAAGAATTCATTATATGCCTTCGACTTCTTCATATGAAATTATCCACCATGAGTGTAGATTACTGTGGTAAAATTTCAGAATTTCTTGCCATGTGGTTGGGCCGGAAATGCTGCTGGACCTCTTACAGGTCCAGTTTTCCGGTTTTGCTTCTGTAGAGAATTGGGCTGATTATTTGAAGGCCTTCCACTCATATTTTTCTCTGGCACTCTTCATAAGAAATGATCCTTTAGGTGTCTATAATGGATCTGGAAGGTTTCAGCTCATTTGAAGTTCATTTGGTCAGGCGGCCACTCCTTCTTCTTTGCTTGGCTTGGTTTCTCCTAGCCGGAGTAGGAATATGTGTAAAATTGATCTTTTAGTACATTTCCATTTTTCTACTCCAATGTACCTTCATCTTTGCTCCCCTTGGTGTTCGCAAGCTCCTCTTTCCATTTATGAGTTCATTTCCATATTTAGCTCGGAGGTCCTGAAAATAGAAACTAATAAGAAAAATAGAAACTTTCCTAAACTGAAAAATAGAAACTACCGAAAATGGAAACTTACTAAAAATGATAAATAGAAACTATAAAAATAGAAACTTTCTACAAATAGGAACTTTCCCAATCAAAGAATGAAAACTTTCCTAAACAGGGTTTTAATAAGGAAATAACGCAAGAAATGTAGGGAAAAGCAAGTAAAACGTCGCATTAAAATGCTCCTATCACTTCATTACATGGAACGTTCTTGTGGTTCGAAACAAGGGAAGACTTGCATGTAACTTGCTAGTAATTAGGTTTGATGCTTGGTGAAACCTAATTCGAATAAGTAGTAAAGGCTTTCTTTGAGTCGAAAATCAGATTATGCATGTGATGATAAGTTTTGACACGCTTGGATTTGCATGTCTATTGATTCTTTCTTGAACTTAATGATTTGAAAACGGGATTTTTCAACACAGTTGCTTGGAGTGTGTGATATCGAACTTTTCAAAATAAAATTGATTTGGTGCTTTGCTATTTCGATTTGACTTAAGAGAGAAAGTTAAAAGGGGACAATGGTTGCTTGGATCTTTGTGTTCTTGGTTGATAGCTTTCCATGGTAATTAAAAGAAAGATTAAGGGATGCATGAAAACATTGATTCTTGAATGGTTCTTGATAAGTTGTTCTTCGAAAATTCTTCTTTTCCCACCTTTGTATAGAAACGATTTTAATCTTTATTTTTCTGGAAATTTTATGTTTTTAATCTTCAAAAACCCCCCATCTTTATGTTTTCTTGTTTGTGTAAATAAATAAAATTAACTTAGATTTTTAGGTTGCATGTTAACCTAGTTAAATAAAATAAAAATGTTTTTAAATTCGTGAATAGTGTCTCCGTGAATAGTAAATATGTGTTTGTTTTAGTTTTAGTGTTTTTTAGGAGTTTGTTATGTGTTTGTTATGTGCTCCTACTTTTTAGGGATTAGCTCCTAAATTTTAGGGAAAGTTGTTAGAGTTAGTTTTGACTTAGGAGTCCTAATTTGACTTGGCTTCTAATTTGTTCTCTATTTGTATTTAACTTCCTAATCCTCATAGAAGTAGTATTCCTTATTGTATGTGGATTTCTAATGTGATATGGACTTGTAAATTGTGTATAAATAGGAGTAGGATTTCCAAAACCTTTTCTAACTCAAATTCTTTCTTTCTTTCGAATTCTATGCCATATATATACTTGTATATTTTGTTGTTCTCTCATTCCTTGCTCTCTAATTCGTAATACATGTATGGTTGCTCTCTAATTCTTTGTTGTTTCTTTTGTTGTTCGAAATTTATGCATGCTTATACTTGTAATCTTGTAATGATTTCGTGAACTTGTATATTCTCTTCTCTTTGATTTTATTTCTCACATGTTAGCACCCTCAATCCCCGGTTTTGAACGATCCCTGCTTATCCTATACTAACGCTCGACATTTTCAGGGTTTAAATTGGCGATTGCTTTTGCACGTATCAGCAGGTTTGATGCGAAAAAGTGTGCAACTGATTGTTTTGGCGCTGTTCCTTTGTCTGTTGAAGGTGGGTATTTTAATTAGCGGTTTCTGTTGTGGTTAGGTTTTAAGTTATTTAAGTTTCTATGTTTTAGAGGTGTTCGTGCTTAAAAGAAAGATCAAAGTCAGTAAATCTTGCGTTCTTGGTTAGTTGAATTGATGGTTTTTGATGTGGATAAGTTTTTATTTATTTTGGTTTCTATGTTTTATGTGTGTTTTTTCTGTGTTTTATGGTAAGAGGTATCTAGATTGCTCATCCATTGTGATGTAATAGTTTACGTTTCATAATCAAGTTGTTTGGGTTCTGTTTACTGAGTTTCTATTGTTTGTGTAAATAACAGTTTGTTTTTCTTTTCTATGAATAGTGGTATGCTCTTCCGGAATGGGTAGATTCTTCAATTTAAAATCATCAAATGCACCTTCTTTGGGAATATAGTAATGTTAAGGGAATTTTGTTTCAAACTTGGGGAAAGGTTTAGTATTATCAACACAGTTGATAATAGTAATTGGGATGTAAGCTATCATATTGAATTTGGAGATTAAAGGTTTGTAGTGATCAACAAGACTATTAAGGTTCTATCGTTTCAGATTAAAGGTTTTTAATGCTTTAAACATTTTGCGATTTTTTTTTAACACTTAATTAAATCATATGGTCTCTTTCTTTCTGAATACTCTCTATCCCTTTGTCATCTAATTGAACTACTTTGGTGCGAACAGAGGGCACCTTTTCAGTGATTGACAAAACACAGAAAAAAAGAACTTCCTTTCTTTGGTTGTCAATAAGGTAATTAAATCTGTCTTTTCCTAGAATTTAAATTCTCCCTCCTCAATTCATTTGAATTCCTTTTGTTGGGATATCAACATTACTGTTATATTCAAACTGCTAGATTCACCTACTCTTATTTAGTTTTTCTTCCAGTACTGATTAGTTGTTCTGTCTTTGCCCTCTACCTTTGTTGTATTTTATTCTAAAGTTTGAAGCCTAACAGTTTGGTTTTAAAGATTAAAAATTACTAATAAAAACTAATAAAAACCATATTAACGGTTTCAAGTCTAACAGTTTGGTTTTAGTTTTAGTAGTTTTCACACTTTAATAATATTGTATACCTTCAATATGAACTTTCAGACTCCCATGTTATGTTTTTCCCATCTTTGTAAAAAAGGCCTACTTACAGATCAACCAAAGGATTCATTTTCGAACATGAACTACTTTAAAAAGTACCTTAGATTTCATTAGAATAAATTTCGTAACAACATACTGTGCACTAATTTTATTCAATTAGTTATCACTTTTCAATTATGTCGCTAACCTTTGCTTTTCATCAAATCTGCATTCCTGTCAACACCATTGTTTAGTTGTGCTGCTCTGTAAATTAACCGACTAACCTTATCATGGTATTCCCATTTATCCACTGTTGCAGGTGAACTGTGGGAAATCAGAACAAAATGGTAAATTCTTTTCAACCCCATATATCCCCTTTTGATTACACAACTAAATTCTTTTGAATATTCTCAACAATGTTGCCAACAGATTTATAATCTTTTCCTTCTTTATCACAACTTTGCTATGATTGACAGTGTCTTAACTTACTCCAAGTAAGATGTCTAAATTTTAAATACAATTTAATGTGTATTCCTTCTCATTTCCAGCTTGAAGAAAACGTTCAACCTACATTGGTTCGTGAGATAAAGGGTTATCAGGTCGTCTTCAAAGTGAGGGTTCGTGTATCCAGAATATGGAGGCCAAAGAGATTTAAAAGTGAGATATATGATGGCCTTCACTACATCTTAATTGACGAGGAGGCAAGCTCTTTACAAATTATTTATGATTATTCTAAATCATTTCAAAACTCATATATAACTTTCTTCTTTCCTAAACATGCGCAGGGAGATACAATTCACGCTGTAATTGAAGAATCTGATTATCTCTACGTCTGCAAAAAAATGCAAGGACAGATATATGAGATTACCGACTTCTATACGCGAAAACCACGGCTGGTGTCGAAATATAAAATAGTTGATCATAAGGCAGAACTCCGTTTTGAAGAATCAACAAATTTAAAGTTGTTAAGGATACCTTCCCTCCGATAATAGAGCATTCGTTTCATGTTCTTGAATTCGATCAGTTGGGAGCACAAGTGAACACTCAAGAAGTACTTATAGGTATCTTTATTAACTCTGAATAAACCAGTTCTGCATTCATACATTAAATTAAAAATTAAATCATATTAACAATGCTCTGTTTTTTTCCCTCTTTTTTTTTTTTTTTCCAATGCAAGATGTTTATGGCTGCATAAAATCGATTCTACTAGAGCATCAAGTTAATGTGAAGGACAGTACAAAACTGTAGTCAAAATGTGAAGTATTCATAGAAAACTTGAGGTACCTTATTTCCAAATTATTTTATGCATTACATATATTGGAGTCTGTCAAAAAATTAAAAAACGTGTTTTTCAAAAAATACAGGAGAGAGGATTTAAGAATCACCTTTTGGGGTCATGCTGCTAGACAGTTTGATATAGAAAGTGTGAAGAGAAAATCTCCACTAGTGCTCGCTGTATTCACAAGTTTAATAATAGGCAAATATCTGGGTAAGCCTCAATTACAAAAAAAAAAAAACACAATTATGTGTACCTAGCTACTTTTACAATTTACAGAGCAAGTCACAGCAACAGCAACAAATCATACTTGCATGATCATCGATCCACACAGTTCAGCAGCAAGTGGATACATAGTTGAGTAAGTCGTTTTATTATAATATTGCTGTATTCTTCACTTCAAATTATTGATCTATACTTTTATTATCTTTTGTAATAGTTACTAATGATTTTGAAAAATATTAACACAACAACCTAAAAAAATTGCAGATTTTCGAGACCTAGCGATAAAGTCAAGATACTTCCCTGTACCATTCAAACGACCAACAGCAGAAGAATTGAAGAACCAAACGACAAAATCGGTCTTTGATCTGAATAGACTGGACCCAGATTCATATGTGGTATCAAAAAAACAACCTTGCTTTACATTTTCATGTGATTGCATATATCTATTTCACTAAAAAAAATTTATTTCTAAATCTGCATTTTACATCACAGAATCATTCAGTGTATTGCACTGCTTCCATTCTCCGGTTCCCAACATATGATGGCTAGTGGTACAAAGGCTGTCCGAGCTGTTCTAAAGTGCTCAAAGTAAAAGAAGACAGTGGGGAATTTTTTGTCCTAAACACCATGCACAAATGCCTCTACCATGGTAAACCTACCACTGTATTCGTTAATATTAATTCTATAGCTAATGAAAATATTACAACTTTAGGCGAAATTAACTTCACTGCAAATTAACCCTTTTTTTTTTTTAAATACAGTTACAAAGGTTATGTGACAATTCATGATGATCATTATCAAGCAACAGTGATTCTGATGGGGAAGCAAGGACAACAGTTGTTCGGCATCAGTTGTCAGGATTTGGTCAATAAAAGACTATATCCAACAGAGCAGATGTTACCAGAAGAGATTAAGAAAATGGTTGGCCAAACCTATCTATTTCAGATCCAAATCAATCAATATGGTGAACTGGTGGTTGAAAATGTTTTCCCAAGTCAACAATCATCTGCGTCAACGGTAGAACAAAACCCAAGCACTGCAACACCAGAGCGCCTTTCATCTGAAAAAAAGAGAGGCGTTGAAACAAGTGGAAAAACATTGTTCATCACATAGACTGAGAAAAAAGCCAAGAGGTAAATATCAATCAAAAATTGAGGTACTTTCTTATTGTTCCTTATAAACAACTTTGTGACAAATTTTATAAATCTGTCGTAATTTATAGTTTAACTTATCTCGCTACTGTTTTTTAATAATATTTTTTTTCATTTGAAGTGACAAACAAATCAAACAAGGAGAAACAGTGTCACCATCGTCAGCATCATCATCAACAAGCAAGGAACTATCTTAGCAAGACAAAGCCAACTGAATCCAAATCACTCTTTTGTATAGCTATAGTTCATTTTCTTCCATCATACCTGCGTTGACTACGTTTTGTGTACAAGCACAGTCAGTGAAACAACTGGAGAACGCTGTACAGTTGGGACTGCTAGGATTTTGCTTTTTGAACAAAGTGTTTTGACAACCAACTCCAGTTGTTCCAACAGGATGTTAACTCATGTTTAATTTTCTTTTTGTAAGTTTGTAACTAAGACATTAATTTTCTTTTTGTAAGTTTGTAACTAAGACAATCAACCTGACTATGCAGCTGTCCCTTTTTTGTAGAGCTGCAATTAACACAGCTAGCAATACTGTGCAGCTAGCATTTTTGAACCGTGTCAAATAGAATGCAGTGCAGCTGAAATGTAAATGTAATGTAATAATTCTCTTCCTATATAATGTAATGTAATGTAATAGGTGGACTGTGATTCCAGCTGAGATATAATATAATGTAATAGCTGGACTGTAATTGTGCAGAATTTCAAATCGTATATTGTATTAATGTGTATCACTATATAAATGCAAACCATATACTCCTAAACTCTGCTAAACTAATCAGCAACTTTGGATTTGGGTGAAAAAAAAAGAAAAAATGGAATTCCCGCAGCAAAGCGCGGGTACATTTTACTACTCACTTTCATACTCCACTTTCATTATTTTTCTTCCACTCATCATTTCACTCTTCTTTTTCTTCCCTATATAAACACCTTCTCCTCACATTCTAACACACACATTTCTTGATCCATTTCATCTCCTTGTCTCACCATTTCTTTTCCATTTTCCTTAGTTATCACTTCCTCTCTTCTCGTTCTGTCACACATCTCTTCCATCACATATACACACCATCCACTGCCCTAAATCAGAAACCACGCCTCCATACTCTCCCCTCATCATAGCTCATGCGATCCCTACTCCAAGGAGAAGCCGTAGCCTCCATCTTCCATCAAATCATCTTCTATCATCTTGTCGTACTCCATCTTTCATTTGATTTTATTATTATTATTTTTTGTAGTGCTTTTAAAACGTGTAAAATATTAACTTTGAGTTCTAGTTCGATTTTAAGTGTGAATCATAATGGAATAGGTGAAGGGTTCTTTTGTTAATTCTTGTCTTAACCCCCATTGTTCAGCTAGATTCATCTTAGTAAGATACGGTGTCTAGGCTGATTGGATACGAGAAGTGCTAGCAAAGGGTCTCGTCCCCTGCTAAACAAGTGAGCTGAGCTCCGCCAAAATCGTTCCTCTACTACCTGGCCGTGTCCCAATAAGAAGTTATCGAATGCTTTGGGTTGAGGGCGACAATTATTAACATTTGAAACATCTTGGGCCGCACGTCCAAACCTTGATCCAAACTTAATCTCGAACTTTTTCTCTTCACATAAACCAACGTGTAATCTAACTTAAGATAGTACTTTTCTTGAAATTCATTGTCTTGTTACACTTGTTTTTCATTCCATTACTTCTTACTAACTTCAAATTTTGTTTTGTCTCTCAATGTAATGTGGCATCAATCTTACAAGGTGTGTTCCATATGCTCCATGGTTGGTCATTCAGCGGAGACATGTACAAGCATCCGGTATGAAGGATACTATGGTCAAAATACCATGCTTGGAGGATTTCAAGACAACCAAGGGCATTGGAATAATTACTATTCACCCCCATACAGTCCAGCATGGGATAACTCTCCATATTCTTCATGGAACAACAATCTAAACATGCAGCAAGGATCTTTCAAAGCGTTTGATGCTTCCCTATGTTCATACCATGATTATAGGCCACAAGCACCTCCACCTCAAAACTCAGGTATGTCTAATAATTATGATGAGATGATTAAGGCTCTAAATGCTGCAACTCAAGCTGTGATTCAGGAACAGCAAGCTTTGGATGCTTCTATACAGCAAGGTCGTGAGAATGGTGATGATTGGGCAGAAACTCAAAGGCGTTGGGAGACCTTTATATCTCAAGAGCACCCTTCTACACTGATGGTAACTTTAGAGGAGTTCCCAACAACTACGGCTTTGGATCAACCTCAAGATGCATTCAATGATTCAAGCTATGATGAGGATGAAATAAGGGATTTGGATGAGTCTTATGAAGAGCAACGCAATATTGAGACATGTGAGGACTACGAACTATGTTGCATAACCGAGCTTGAAAAATGGGAAATGGAAGATCCCTTTGATGATGATGATGATGAATCCTATCATGGAGGAAGTAAGGATGAGCTTCATGCAAATGTGTCCCAAGTGCCTGAAACAATCATGTTACCTTATGAAGATCCAAAATGTTACGAGACCACAATGGAGGATTGCTTAAAAGAAGAGTCCATCAAGGCATCTACATTTGGACCTTTATTGCTAGCACATGGAAGACCACATGATTCTTCAGCGCCTCATTCAAGCTCTACACATGTTCTCCTCATCCAAGCAACGTTTGAGTTTGTTGATCATGCGGAGATGGTGATATGTGAGCACCTCAAATCTGATAAGGAGGTCATTCTTGCCGTGATTGTTAAACTTAAGAAAAGATGGAGACAATGGAAGAGGAGAAAGGAAAAGAAGAGCATCAAATCTCATTTTTCCATTGCTCCCAAGTTACCTAAGTTACTTGCAAGGGACCATGAGATATCTTTGAAGAAGCTTAAGCATCTAATTGAACCGCAGCCTAAACCTCCTGATTACACTTAATTGGCGGTACACGTCAGGCTGAAAAGACGTTAAAACAAGCGCTCATTGGGAGGCAACCCAAACTTTTTAATCTTATTTTTGTTAGTTCGTTTTAATGTGTTTTGTGAGTACGTAGGTGCAAACATTAAGAAAGGCGAGGAAATCTACACTTTGCAATAGAGTGCCAGCTATGCAAGCAGTCAACTTGGGCTTGCTGCAGTTTGTAGCCAAGATGGAACCAGCAGACGTACTCATCACTTCTTTTGGAGTCCATATTGCACGGAGCTTACGTTTTGGAAGTCAAGGCCTTGTGCCTAGAAGTTGGTATTTAACTTCGGTCTTCTCCATAGGTCGTGAGCATTGGGAGGTCTTCAAAAGGGAGCTTTTCTATAACCTTTCTTATCTTTCTACTTGCCTTCTTTTGGATTTTCCTTCTCTATGCTTTTCTTGTGCATTGTGAATTGTACTGTCCTACATTGAGGACAGTGTCTAATTTAAGTGTGGGGGAATTAGGGAAATACAAATTTGTCAATTTGTTTTTGAGTAATATTTGACAACCAAAAAAAAAAAAAACTACATTCATTCAGTCTTATTAAATTCAGCTATTTTTATAAAAAAATAAAAAATGTTGGTTTTAGAGTCTTTTTGTTTGTTTGAGTCATAGGATGCTCTTAACGTCTAGGATGAATATGTCTCTGAATTCATGGCTGAAGGTTTTCACAATCAAAATAGAACTTAATTGAATTATGTGGTTAATCGACATTGTGATACTTGTATGAAGATTTGAGATAGGATTGTAACTTGGTTCATTAAGCGTGCTAGGATTAAGTCTGATTCATTTGACCCAAAGTGAGTTGTTGGGCTAAAATACTTTCTTTTCGAGTGCTTATTGATAATTCTAGAATTTCGTGGCTGTATTTGCAAAACCTCATCATTCTTTGGAAATCCAATGATCATGTGCCATAGATTTTAATGGACTAGAGACTAGAACTCTGCTGTTGTGACTGTCAAAACTTGTATGCCATAATATGCACTGATCCTAGATAGGATAGAAGGCATTAGGGTAACCACCATAGCCAAACAAGCATGTGTCCCCAATTGTGCCCGTCGTGGGACTCCTTAGAATGAACCCCTTTGAGCCTACGTTGAAAACCTTTGTTTCATCACCCTCACTGCCCTACCATGAGCTTAGTACAGGATATCTCTACCCTTGTCATAGGGACTTAGTAGAGCATGACATAGTCTGTAGGGGTGACGATGAAAGACAAGTGTGGGGTGGGAAAAATCCAAGAAAAAAAGAAGAGAAAGAAAAAAAAAAAAATTTTGCCTTGAAAAAAAAAAAAAAGAAAACGAAAATGAAAAAGAAAGAAAGAAAAGCGGCAAAAGAGAAGAAAAATTGAAAAGAAAACTCTTGGGAAATTGTTGAAGTGTGGTTTTGGACTTTCAAATTTGTAGAAGGCTCAAAGTTGAAAATTAGGCCTTTGTCCAATTCCATATTTGTTAGAGTCAAAGTTGGGCCCAAAACAATGATAATTTGCCCATAAAAAATGGTAACATAAGGTGGTCCATATATGCTCTGCTAGGTCCTTAGGATTTTTGTATCCTTAATCTTCATTTCAAAAACCCTAGCTTAGCCCCATTACAACCCGTTTCAAGTCCTTACTTGATCCTTGAGATGGGCAGCCTTTGGTTAGTGGAGTCAGTCACAAAGTCAAGCTTATGGTTTAGGTCCATTTGTGCACTTAGTCATTTCATGAGGTCTTTAAAAATTCTTCACAAAATACTTTTATTGATGAAATATGCAAGCTGTTTGTTGCCTTACAATTTGTTCTCTTGCATATACTTGAGTGTGAAGCTTTTAAGCATAGCCATTTCTGAGAGAAAAATCGAGAGTATGCCTTGTGAGTTTGGATTGGACTTGTCGAAACATGCTATTATTCACTGTATAACTTAAGTTCTCCATATCTTACTTAGTCATATGAGTGTCACATGTTTATTAACCTTGGAATTATCTATGTGATTTTGATTAAGTGTTTAACCTGAAAGCCATGAGTTTGATATCTCTGAGACAACAGTTAGGAGCAGTAGAGTCATTTACTTGCTTTTTGTCAAGCCTTTGTTCTGTTTTGTATTTTTGTTTTGCTAAGGGACTAGCAAAAGCTAAGTGTGGGGTAATTTGATAAGAGCATTTTAATGTGGTATTTTAATAGTTAATTCCTCACATTTTTCTTAGTTAATTCCTTAACGAATCGATTTTTAACTCAATTTCTATTTTTTTAGGTACATTGGAGTAGATGATGATGAAATGAGCTGTTTGGCCCCAAAATGAGAATTTTGGCCTGACAAAGCGTGTCTTGGAGAAATTGAGCCAATGAGAAAGCGAGCTAGACAAGAAATGAGGAGTGTCAGACTAACCATCCGAACTCCAAATGAGTTGAAACTTTCCAGATTCATTCTAGAAAGCCCAAGAATCATTTCTTATGAAGAGTGCCAGAGCTAGTTTTGAGTGGAAGACGTTCAAACAATCAGTCCAATTTTCTACATAAGCAAAACTGGAAAACTGGACCTGTAAGAGGTCCAGCAGCATTTTCGGCCCAACCACATGGAATAAAGCTCTAACAATTTTTCAGGATGATCTACACTCATAGTGGAACATTTTTTATGCAGAAGTCGAAGGCTCATTCTGAAGTCTTGTTGGAGAAATAATTGAAGGAATAAAGGGGCAGAAACTGACCTAAAACCAGCTCAATATTCACTTGTTCATGTTTCCTACCCACATGAAGAAAGCTAATGCTTTTCTTTTCCTTTCCTTGGATATATTTTTCTACTACAATTTCTTTAATAGATCATCATCACTTCCATGTTTCTGCACCTTCATGCTTTGCTTTCATTTCATCATTTCTCTATCTTTTCCATATTTTACAAATCACTTTCATACTCCACTTTCATTATTTTTCTTCCACTCATCATTTCACTCTTCTTTTTCTTCCCTATATAAACACCTTCTCCTCTCATTCTAACACACACATTCCTTGATCCATTTCATCTCCTTGTCTCACCATTTCCTCTCCATTTTCCTTAGTTATCACTTCCTCTCTTCTCATTCTCTCACACATCTCTTCCATCACATATACACACCATCCATTGCCCTAAATCAGAAACCACGCCTCCATACTCTCCCCTCATCATAGCTCATGAGATACCTACTCCAAGGAGAAGCCGTAGCCTCCATCTTCCATCAAATCATCTTCCATCATCTTGTCGTACTCCTGCTTTGAAGACTCCTCAAGCTTTCTTGAAGAATAATCAAAGTGAGATCGTGATATCTACTACCCTCTACGGTTTATTCCTTTTGTACTTTTCAAATTCAATATGTATATATTTTTGGATTTTGATAGGAGCATTTTAATGTGATATTTTAATAGTTAATTCCTCACATTTTGCTTAGTTAATTCCTTAACTGAATCGATTTTTAATTCAATTTCTATTTTTAGGTACATTGGAGTAGATGAAGGTGAAATGAGCGTTAGGTCCATAATTACCTAGAAATGATGGAGAAAAATGGAAATGTACTAAAAGATCAATTTTACACATATTCCTACTCCGGCTAGGAGAAACCAAGCCAAGCAAAGAAGAAGGAGCGGCCGCCTGACCAAATGAACTTCAAATGAGCTGAAACCTTCCAGATCCATTCTAGACACCAAAAGGATCATTTCTTATGAAGAGTGCCAGAGAAAAATATGAGTGGAAGGCCTTCAAACAATCAGCCCAATTCTCTACAGAAGCAAAACCGGAAAACTGGACCTGTAAGAGGTCCAGCAGCATTTCCGGCCCAACCACATGGATGAAAGCTCTGAAAATTTGTCAGGATGATCTACACTCATAGTGGAACATTTCATATGAAGAAGTCGAAGGCATATAATGAAGTCTTGTTGGAGAAATAATTGAAGGAATAAAGGGGCAGAAACTGACCTGAAAACAGCTCAACACCACATATTCATGTTTCCCACCCACATAAAGAAAGCTAGATGCTT
>JANPXK010000273.1:0-41416 GCA_024704745.1 Rosa lucieae | reverse complement strand
GGTCTTTTTTCTCCTCATTGTTTCAAATTTTCTGTGTTTGTTTATTTTGCTCAGATGTTGTGGAACTTTTCTTTCTTCATTGATTATTGCTGTGGGCAGTTAGTATTTATCTTTCTTTATCTGTCTTTAGGCAGTCTGATCTGTGGTTTTCTCTGTAGGGAAAGGCAGGCTGTTTTGACACTTACAGGGAGGGGTTTGGACAGGAAGCAAAGAGAAAAGGTTTGGTTTTGAATTTGATTCACCTTCTTTGTTGTTTAGTAATTGGTAATGTGTCTGTCCATGGTTTTTTCCTTTTTTCTCTTTGGTTGCTGAATTTTCGGGTTCATTTCATCAGCTTGAATGAAAGGAAGTTTGGTGTCAAAGTTTGATTTATATGGAATTGGTTAGAGGTTGATAAAATTTATTGCCTTTTTTGATTTGTTTATTTATTTTTTATTATTATTATTTTTATTTTTGACAAGGTAAGTATTCGGGAATGCACAGTAGTTTTGTAACCTGTGTGCTATACCAAAAAGTTCATAGACATTTTCTTCTCTTTTTAAATGCAGACTATGATAATGTTCAATTGAAATTGTTAAAACTAATGACTGCCAGAATACTAATTTGCTTTCTGTAAAACTAATAGCAGAATTGATCTGTAATAACAGTTTAATGATAGTAAAAACCATAATAAAAACCAGTGAGATATCTCCTGTTTATGTTATACCGATGATGTTGAGGCATGTGATATATTATGTCACAGTTCCCAAATTCTCTTATGCTGCAAATGAGAACAAAAATAATGATGGCTGGTGGTGACATTATGGAGAAATTGGAAACAATACGTTGTTAATTGAAGATGATACCATGATATCATCCATGATATCATCATATCTGGAATCAATGTTTAGTTATTTGGTAAAAGAAAAAAACATTGATATTGTGGTGGCTTTTGAAATTTAAAACGATCAAATTATTGCACCGAGTTAATGGCTACTTTAGCAGTGTTGACATATTAATGTTGCTGCCCTTATATTATGATATATATCTCTTCTAGATCTTTGCTTTCTGTTTGTTAATGTTTTCAATTTTACAGTATCTAGGTTTCTAAAAGCAATTTGGAGGAAGGGGATTAGCTGTTACACAAGTAACACTGCTTTCCTGTTTTTCCGGTTTGGGATTTTGCTGCTTCTTCTTCTTCAGAATGGACAGAAATTATTACCTTCTCATTGGTTTTGATAATTGTGAATCTTTCTAATTCCAGGTCAGGAATTAAAAGTTCAGTGTCTCTGTTTTTGTTATTTTATTGCCTTAATTCTACATCTGTGCCTGTTACATATAATCATTTTGTTATCTTGCTATCTTTTAATCCCCCAACAGACTGCAGATCTTTGCTGTACTTGGATTTTCTTGAAGGCATCAAACCAAACATCATTACAGTATTACACAGCTGTGCCACTTTGATCTAAGTGTCTAGGCCAATCAATCATTCTACTTCTGCAGTTTCTGTCTTCAAGTGAGTCCATTTAGTAGTCTTGTCATCATCAGATAAACTTGACTACTTTATATTTCATTTTAGTTTTTGAAAAGGAAAAGAAAATAATCAAACTCTTACTTATGAACTGGCTAGTCAAACTTAGGCATACCGCACCTTCTGTTTATTGTGAGGATCCACTATCTATTTTCAACTTATTGGATGTTTTATGATGTTTTTAAGATGTCTAGGAAACAGCTGCCTGTATAAGGATGAGAAAGCCATTAGGCAATGGACCACCTCGAGATCTGGTTTCTCTATTTTAAGGCTACAGTGCACTGTGTTATTCCGGTAGCCAATCTCTCTTCTTGTACTTGTCCAACAAAAATTATACGGACTAATTAACACTGTTTTAGTCTTCATTATCATCAATACAAACTTATATAGACTTCACATGCAAATCCAAAGCTAACTTTTCCTTTCTTATTATTCTTAAGATGGTCTGTTGCATATGAAAACCGGGTGCTGGAGCTGTTGGGGCCACTGGAACTCTTAAAGGGCGTTGGAGCAGAAGAATTTATGTGCAGTTGTTCAGGTTCCTTACTTGTTTCCTTTTTCTGTTGTATCATATAATAACATATGTTTCTGAAATTTTGGACGGCTTACGCCAAATAAATGATGTGGAAAATATCACTTCATTACCGCAGGAAAGCATGATACTATCATCATCTTAGCCGTATTTATAATTACTCGGTCAAAAAATGCTATTCAATACAGAAAAGCCGAAGAATGTATGTGCAACTGTTCAAGAGCCGAGGTACAAGAGGGTCATGCTAGCATAAAATCATCGACTGCCGGTAAGTCACATATTGTGTCATTTTTGTTTACAGTAGCAATAGTACCATTGTCACAGTAGAATATCAAGACCTCAGTCTTTTGTACATCTGTTTTTACCTATTGGCGTGTCTATCCAAATCATAAAACAAACCTGAAAGGTCCTCTGTCCTTATGTAACATGGAGTCAAGAGAAATGTACATATTGCAGTCCACAAAATGTTTTGCAAAGTTCCTTTTCTACACGGAGCTGATTCTTTGTAGTACAAAAAAGTTTAAAGCCAATCAATTTATTGATTTGCCCTTAAGGTGCCTCCATTGAGATGTTCTGTTTTTCTTTATTAATCAGAAATTCAGAACTGAGTACTTCTGCATTTCTTTTTGTGCTTTGTGTGTGGTTTATGACGTGCCTAGTGAGCTACTTTATTGAAGTTTTATTTAATCACTAATTGTTTATCTTTTCATAGACAAAATCTGCTTAACCATAGTTCATGTCTATTTATAGTAGTTAGTGTGAAAGATTGCTTCCGTTGTCAAGATTACTTTACCTAAACATATGCAGGATTTTTCTTTAAAAATAAAAATTTTACTAAGATCAGTAATATCGTTATATACTAACTTGGCACTCATATCAAGAAAAAAAAAAAAAAAAAACCTAACTTGGCACTCTGTTTGAGTCAATCATTGACCAATCATCAGAGAATTCACATGCGAACCTAAGTTTGGCCTTTACTTTCCCCACTTCCAGTGAATAATGTGAAATTCTTACTGCAGGAGAGCAACGCCTGAATACATCTTTGGCTGTGTTTGATAGTATCAGGCACTAAGGGGGGAGCATAAATCACAGACTCTATATGTCACCCAGCATGTTTGGTGTCTATAAAGATACTGATATCATTCCTCAGTGTGTTCTTGCAAGTCTTCGTGTTCCTTATCAGTTGTATGTTTTTTTTTTTTTAGCAAACAGTTGTATGTTTAATTGAGAGTAAAAATAGAATAGAAAGGAGTTGACGACTTTGGCGCTACGGTGACGTTCTGAGTGAATTGTGCAAGGTTGTCAATGTACCATCAATAATGGATTCAATTTTGTGTTCTCTCGGTCTCTGTGGGTCTGATCCAGTTTTATTTTGGCGGGTTTCTCTCTTTACGATGCAAAACAAGTCGGCTAGGATTAGGCTAGACCAGTAGTTCAATTCTCCATCAATGTAACCAAAATAGAATAATATATAGATCAAGCTTTGCTTTTAGTATTTTAATCCTCTGTTATCGTTATGTTTGCTACTTTGTTTTATATCCAATTTCTATGCAAATCTTTACAAGTCTTACGTGAGCTGGGTTGGTTTGCTCATCAGTTCGATCTTAGTCGGTCGCAACATAATTTAACTTTGCGTGTTCCCTCCATTCAGAAATGTATGAACTGCATTGTGAGATGTTTGGCACCAATAAAATATGGTTGCTCTATCATTCTTGAGGTGTAAAGTGAGTGTTTTACCATCAAAATAAGGACCTTTCCATAGCCCTTTCTTTTTTCTTCAGCTTAATAAAAGAAGAAATTACAACAAAAAACCTCTACTACAACCATGACTTAATTTATCAAAATCCTAGTTAGTAATTTTTGGGTCTTTCTAAATGTACCTAGCAAAGTTCTAAGTGTACTCAGCTAATTATTTATATCCAATAATAATTAATTAAATTCAGCTAAATTTTCTAAAATACCCTCATCTTGTACCCAACATCTTCCCTTCTTTTCTTGTCGGTTAGAAACCCAGATTGGGTTTCCAGATGTTTTGGTATGAATGTGTACCTGGAGCAATTCTTTTTTTTTTTGGTTACAAGCGGGGCCTAAAAGACCCAAACAGAAAAGAACAACAACTAAGAATTAACACAAGCACTCCTTTTAGCTCTAGACACAGAGGCTATGTCATCAAGGTAGAATTGAGCGGCATGCAGGGGAGGGCTATCAAGAGCAATAAGACCAAGCTCATGATTAATACTGTCTTTGGCTAAGGCATCTGCGGTCATATTGCATTCCCTGAAGATGTGGCAAATATCAGCCATTCCTATGCTCTTCATGTAGTTCAAGCAACCAATCAATAAAGAACCAAGAGGGTGAGGGTCAAGCTCAGCACATTGGATCAGCCGAACCAGGACCGCAGAGTCAGACTCAACCTCCAGTTGAGGGATCTGCAAGTTAGCAGCCATTTTAAGCCCAAAGTAAAGACCCCAGGCCTCAGCATCAAGGATATCACCAATGCCTAAGTTGACTTGAAATCCAGAAATCCAGTTGCCAAATTTATCCCTGATCACACCGCCAGCTCCAATCTTACCAGAAGATGAGCTCCTAGTCCCATCCACATTTAACTTATAGAAATTATCAGCAGGTTTTTGCCAAGCAAGATAAACACTACTGAAAACAGAATCCACATTTTTCCTGAGATTGACACTATTCCACTCATCTGCATAGTTCCAGATAACTTTTCTAGGGCAGGTAGGCATAGCAAAACTGGGATCAAAAACAGCCTTATTCCTCCATTTCCATATGAACCAACAAATGAAAACAAAGAGACTGCACCATTTCACATTCTTTTGAATGACAGTTTGACAATGAATTTGAGCAGCAATCCAACCATACCAATCAAGAGAGAAAGAGTTGAGAATGTTACCCGGTTTGAGAAAGGCTCTCCAAATGGCAGATGCTCTAGGACAATCTCTGAGCATGTGCAAGATAGTTTCCTCCTCCATATGGCATATAGGGCATGCAGGATCCAATGTGAAGCCTTTTCTAGCTCTTTGGACATTAGTCAGAAGTTTTTTATGCATAACCACCCATAAGAAAGATTTGAGTTTTGGAGGAACATTAAATTTCCATATAGTGTTCCAATGGGAGACATGAGGCCTACTCAAATCAAACTTAGAATTGTAGGCAGACTTGACAGAAAATTTACCATTGGAAGTAGTGCCCCAGATAAAAGAATCACTTCCACAGTTCGCAAAACCAGTAGGGACATTGACTATTTGGCTGACAATGTGACTTGGCACCAAAGTAAGGAGGAGATCAATATTCAAACCAACATCATCCCAGAAATCACTGATAACAACATTAATATTGATAGTAGCTAAAGGAAGAGCAAAAGTGATAAGGGGATTGGGCATGAGCCAATGATCAGTCCAAAACTTAATTCTTCTCCCATCACCAACTCTCCATTTTAAGCATTTTCTCATCAACTCAGCACCATAGGAGATGCTACTCCAAGTGCTAGAACAATCAGGAGGAGGCTTATAGTTCATATTAGTAAGAAGATTTTTAGATAGATACTTAGCTTTGTAAATCGAAGCCCATAAACCACTATCATTTTAGAAGATTCTCCAACTTGCTTTAGAAAGCATTGCTTGGTTCATCTCAGCAGTCAATTTAACTCCCAAACCACCCAACTGTTTGGGTTGGCAGACCATATCCCAGTTGACCAGGTGGACTTTCTTTTTGCCATCAGTATCCCCCCAAATAAAGTCTCTATTTAACTTATCAATTTTATCACGAAGACTAGCAGGTAGTTTAGCAGTTTGCATGGCATAAATAGGGATAGAAGAAGTAACAGATTGAACTAAAGTAAGTCTGCCAACCATGCTAACCACCTTACTCTTCTAGCTAGAGAGTCTATTTTGGATCTTGTCAAAAACACCAGCATAAGTATGCATATTAACTCGAGAGTGAATGAGAGGCATACCAAGATATTTTCCAAGATCCTTAGTAAGGGGAGAGCCACAAGTCCGGGAAATATCAGCAGCAGTCATCTTGGTAGTGTTAGGAGAGCAAAAAATAAGAGACTTCTGATAACTAACAGCTTGTCCAGAGAGAGAGCAAAAGAGGTCAAGACATTTTTTGAGCGTAGTGGCTTGATTAGTAGTGGCCTCAGCAAAAAACATTAAATCATCAGCAAAAAATAAATGAGAAACCATGGGGCCAGATTGAGAAGCTCTAACAGGTTTCCATTGGCCAAACTCCACAGCAGACTGAATCAAATGAGATAGCTTTTCCATACAGAGGACAAAGATGTAAGGAGAAAGAGGATCTCCTTGTCTAATCCCTCTCTGAGCTTTAAAAGAATTAGTGAGTTCACCATTAAGGCAAATCTGGAAACTGGTGGAAGTAATGCAGTGCATGATTAATTTCACAATAGGTTTAGGGAATTGAACTTCCCAAAGCACACTCTCAATAAAGTCCCATCTTAGTCTATCATAGCCTTTAGACAAATCAACCTTCCAAGCAAAGAACCCCTTATGGCCATAAGACTTTTAGAACTTAAAGAACATCTCTTGAGCAATCATGACATTGTCAGAGATGTGCCTGCCAGGAACATGGCTTACCTGATTAGGGCTAATGAGGGTCTTCATCAAGGGTCTGATCCTAGCCACAATAATTTTAGAAATCACTTTATAAATAGTGGTACAATGGCTGATGGGTCTGAAATTGACCATATATTGTGGTCCATCAACTTTAGGAATTAGAGATATGATGGTATGATTAAGCCCAATAGGAATTTTGCAAGTGCTGAAAGCATCCTGGACAACCTTAAAAATGTCATTAGAGCAAGTTTGCTAGTGGTTTTGATAAAAAATAGCAAGAAAGCCATCATGACCAGGGGCTTTGAGGCCACCAATAGCAAACAAAGCATCTTTAACTTCTAAGATGGAAGCAGGTCGGCATAAACTCACCAGCCTGTTCTGATCAAGGGTAGGGAAGAGCCAGGGAATTAAGAATCTAATATCTTCAGGATTATGCAAAGAAAATAGATCAGTGAAAAAATCAACAAAGATGTTCTTCATGCTCTCAGAATCAGTGAACCAGGCACCATGAGAATCAAAAAGACCTTCAATCTTATTTTTCTTTCCTCTAATGAGGTGGTCAAATGAAAGAACCTGGTATTCCTGTCAACATCAAGCAACCACTTGTCTCCAGACTTTTGCCTCCAAAAAAGATTCCCTTGATCTCTAATATTTTCATAATCTTGAATGAGTTCAGCCTCCAGATTAATGAGAAAAGGATTCTCATACCTGTCTCTTGCGTTTTGAATACCACCAATAATCCTAGCCAGTAACCTTCTTTTCCTTTGGAAGAGATGGCCAAAAACATCTTTGTTCCAATGAGCTAGAGCAACAGAGAGAGCATTAGTTTTAGAGGAAAAATCACCAGATAAAGTATTCCAATTAGAGGATACAAATTCGGAATAATTAGGGTGAGAAAACCACATGGCTTGAAATCTGAAGGGCATAGCTTTTCTACTAATGCGAACGTTGGAAAAGGACTACATAAAAATGGGACAATGATCCGATCTTGTCTTGGGCAAGTGTTGAATAAAAGCTTCAGCAAACATGGATCTCCACTCACAGCAACAGAAGCCCCTATCAAGTCTTTCCTTTACAGAATTATTACTCCAAGTGTAACATGAGCCCTTGAACCCCATGTCAATTAGAGCATTCCGATTAATCCAACTCCTAAGGCCACCAAAACGTCCAGTTAGAGAGCCACTACTTTTGTCAGTATCCGAAACAAGCTCATTAAAATCACCAATAAACAAAGCAGGAAGATTAGTAGAAGCTTTAAGGTTATCCAAATAACTCCAGAGGGAAGTTCTTGATGTGTGGTTAGGACTAGCATAGATCACAGTAAGCATCCAAGGAGAATTTCCAGGAAGGGTAACTTTAACAGAAATCGATTGAAAATTATCATCAATGAAGTCAATCTGAGTTCTGGAACTATTCCAAATAAGCCAAATGCCACTAGAGAACCCAGCAGCCTCAACAACTCTAAAATCGAAGAATCCCAGTTTTCTAAGTGAGTCCCTAGCTTTATGAAACTGCACACGAGGTTCACATAAAGCCAAAACGTCAATAGCATTAATCTTAACAAGATCTGCAACAACAGACCTGAAATTTTCACTTCCAACACCCCTTGCATTCCAAAATAAGATCTTAATCATTGAGAGGCAGTGAAAGAGAGGGTAGGAACCCAAGTTAAGCATCAACCATACCCTCATCATCATGAGAAGGTAGGTTGTCATCAGCTGTCAGCTTGCTGTTATCAGCAAAAGTCTTTTCAACAAAGGTGGCAGAGTCTTGGGATGATGAGGAAGCAGCAACCATGTTAGTCGCAAGCTCCTCAGGAGGGCAGTGACCAAAAATGGCAGATATGCCATCACCTGGAGCAGTGGAACCCATGTTTTCAAAGGAGAGCCTCTTGAAGATTTGGTTCTGTTGTTTGATGGTAGAGGAAGTGTGGCTTTTAGTTTTCCTTTGGTAGACCACTTCAAGTTTGGATCCACCTGAGCTTTCAAGGTTAGAAACATCCTTCATAGGAACTCTGGAGTTCCCCATGATTTTGAAGCTAGCTATGTCAGTGAACTTTGGACCAGCTTTGGGAGGTGAAGTAATGCCATCAGTAGCAGTGCTCTTTCTAGGGGCTTTAGAAGTGCTAGCATTTTTAGCTTTGGTGGACGCAGGGGATTGTTTCTTTTTGTCTTGGAAGCTTTGCCAAAGTCTCACAATCGGCTGAGCTGTATCAACAGAGTTTTCATTCATGGTCTTAGCAGGCAAATGAGGCTCACTCTCATCTTGCAGCACAGAGAATCTAGAGCCAGAGTTACTGCTCTTTTTGCTGCCACCAGAATCATTGCTCTTCTTTTTGTTTCTGTAACTCATGAGCATCCACGGGCCCATGTCATCTTTTAGCACAGCATCAGGATCACAGGGATTAACAGGTAATTCATGCTACATATTCACGTCAGAGTTATCAGCAACATCACAGCTAGGAGAAAGAGTCTTGGTGCTTTCATCAACAAAGGTTTTATTAGCATCAACTTTCAGAGTAGGACATTTGTCTTTAGGGTGCCCAAAATAGCCACATTCAAAGCAGATAAGAGATATTCCTTCTTAAACGACTTGAAAAGCAGAAGATTCAACTTCAACATAAGGCCGCAACAGTTTACGTACTGAGGTCAACCTCAATGCAAACTCTAGCAAACTTGCCCCTAAATTGCCCAACAGTAAGCTTGTCAACTTTCACAACATCTCCAAGGATTTTTCCAATTTTCGCAACAGTAAACTCCTTGAAATATTTCACAGGCAATCCAAAAATTCTAACCCATAAGGCCATTTTGCCAATTTGTTCAATCATGGGATCAAAATCTGGTCTCCATTTTTTCACAATCAAAGTTTGGCCCACAAGAATCCAAGGACCACCACACAAAGCATAATTCATGTCTTCCTCAAGAGTAAATTTCACAATGAAAAAATCATTGGGAAGGTCAATTACTTGCCAGCCCCCTTTAACCTGCCATTTTCTCCTAAGACCCCTCAACATGAAATCAAAGGTATTAGTTGAATTTGGCTTACCCATGAGCTTGACCACAACAGCACATCGCCAATCATAATCCAGTTTGTTGTGCACCTTCTCAGAGAAGGAAACATTCAGGCCATGAATACCCTGGGAACAAGAGCAGTCCTCATTAGTAAACTCAAAGTCTTCCACCATGGTTTGTCTGAAACGGTCAACTAGATTCTTAAGAGTACTGGCATAGGTCATCTGAGGTTGAAGGCAAGGCGAGGTTTGAACCGAGGAGTCCAAGTCTTCCATGCGAAGAGATTCCATATCAGAGCTGATATCATCGCTATTCTTCACACGTTTGCGTTGAATTGACATCGGAGCCTTATCTCCGCCACTTCACAGTGGAAGGGCGGAGAACACGAACGCTGGGGTAGCCACCAGAAAAACTCAGGTAGCCGGAGAAGGCGGAGAGATTTAGAGTTGACAGGCCAATCGGGGAAGAAGATGAGTAGCAAATGGGTTTTGGGGAAGGCACATCAAGTGTGTTCCAGAAAGCAAAACCCGTGGACTATACAGATAATTATCAAAAAAAAGGAAAAAGTACCTGGAGCAATTCTACGGTGCTTATTGCTTATTAATTTTCAATTAAAGCATAATAACTTGTTTCAAGAGTTAAGAAAGGTGGAATTGATACCCACAATCAAGAATATTATATTGCAGTAGTACATAGAAGAAGAAACTAAAAGTACTTCATCCCCAAACAAAACAACCTCGAACTTGTTGTTGTGCTAATAAAACTCCAACTCTTGAATTCCCACTACAAAAATTCCCTGCAAAAATCAAACCCCACCGCACCCTCTTATCAAACCCCCATTTCCAGTTCGCCACATCAAAACTTTAATCCCACCAATGGACAACAATGCCAACAACTACAACAATTGCAACACCACCACCCATCAAGTCCAGTCCGCCACCTACCCTTCCACCCAGGCCCCGCCACCTCCTTCGTCGTCCTCCGTCATGGCACCGCCGTTCCATTACCTCCTCCAGGCCCAGCAGCACCTCCTCCAGACGACTTGACTCTGTGCTAAGTATAAGATATTGGAAAGATTTTTTTTTGTGTCAGTGTTTAGCGATGGGGGCATAATGGGAAACTAGTCAAATTTGTTTTATATATTTTTAATTTAAATAGGTTGCTAGGTGTACATACATTTTTGCTGAGTACATTTAGAGGCACTCTAATTTTTTGTATTATACGCGAATAAAACACGTACTTACGTTTTTTCAAAAATACTTCCGTACTTTGTATTTTTAAAGGGGACTCGTTAAATTTCCCGTACTTTTGAAACGAAAAATATTATACACGTACTATACACAATTTTAATGTTTTTTTTTTTTTGTATTTTACACATATTATTGAACAAAAATGAATATAAATTATAGAAAATTACACACAAGTGATCTTTTGAAACTTTAATTAGTGATAAGGCCACTTAATTATTTTTGTACACATAGGGCCACTTGCTTCCACAAATTAATTCATTCTTGACAATTTACCCTCCCACTTAACAAACCCAATTAATTCCATTAGTCTACGCCCTTATCCCCCCCCCCCCCCCTCTCTTTCTCCAATCACAGTCTCTCTCTCTCTCCTCGACCACAGATTTTCACGCCTTTGGTCTCCGCCTTCGATTCCGGCGACCACCGGCATGATGTTCCCCCCTTCTGATTCCGGCTACCGCCGCCTCCGATCTGGTGAGATTCCAATGGGTCCAAGCTTTGCAAAACCTCAAAACAGCGCTGCCACGCCTGAAGACAACGACGAAGAAGCTCCGATCGGAGCTACCTCACTGGAGTCCAACTCAGATCTCTCCGATTCTCTACTCGCCTGTGGTTTCTCTGTGAACTCAACCTCGTGCTTGTACTTCGGCTTTGAGATTTCTTGCCGAGCCTCTCCCCTAAGCCTTACGAACCTGCAAGTTGTTGCCGGCGGCCTTCTTTTGCCTCACCGACTCAGCCTACCTGTGTCTAATCTGCGACTCGAAGATCCACGGTGCCAACAAGCTTGCGTTGCTCCACCAGTGCGTGTAGATGTTCAATGTCTGCAAGCAAGCTCCGGTCGCCGTCAATAACAAGGCCGACGTCACCGTCCTCTAAATTTGGTGTTGGTGTGCTTCTGGATCTCATTCTCAGTGTAGATCCGAGCGCTGTCGGCATTTTTCGGTGTTCTGCCATCGATGTTCCTAGCATTCTCGTGCTCCTTTGCCTCGGCTTCGTTGTCTCTAAGTCTCGGATTCGCCTCTGCTCTCCAAGTAATTCGCATTTTCCATTTCGTTTGAATTTGAATTTGTAGCTGCAAATTGTTTTGAAAACCTCGATTTTAATTGCCTAGTGAAAATTGTGAAGTGATTGATCGTAGTATATTTGGATCGAACTTTTGTTGATGATCGATGAGTAGTATTCACTGCTATGGGTTCTTAGAATCAAATCAAAAATGAAAAATGCATTTTGAGGTCTTGCAGCTTACAATGCATTCCCTATTAGGCTTAGAGCCTCAGAGGAAGCAAAAAGATTGACATTCTGGCTATTGCCATTTGTTATTAATTGAATGTTGTCTTATCTTATATGCTATTTCATGTATGTTGGTGTAATGCTAGCATTGTATCTGAATTTTGTATGAAACTTAGTTTTCTTTTGTTTGTGATTTCGTATCTCTAGCATTTTTTGGTTGAGATTTGTGTTGCACTATCAACATGGACAATCAGCATATGATTTTGTGCAATAAATTTCTTTGTCAGTAACTTTTTATTACTGGTCAAGTAGCTTTGTACATGTGTCATGGTAGGTTTATGTACCTATATCAATAGATTTTTAGATTACTGGTTAGAGTAGCTTTTGTTACTGGTGAAAGTAGTTTTCTAGTGTTGATCGATGACAGTAGTGTTTGTTGCTGGTGAGAGTAGGTTTTGGTGTTGGCGATAGCAACTTTTGTTGGTAGTGATAGTAGCTTTTGGTTTTGGAGAGCGTAACTTTTGGTTTTGGAGAGCGTAGCTTTTGTTAGTGACAGTAGTTTTTGTTGCTGGTGACAGTAGCTTTTGTTGCTGGTGACAGTAGTTTTTGTGAGCTCGTTGGAAATCTCACCAGCGTATCTTTTGTTTGTGATAGTAGCTTTTGTTACTGGTGATAGTAGCTTTTGTAACCTCGTCGGAAATCTCACCAGTGTAGTGTTTGTTGCTAGTGACAGTAGCTTTTATTGCTGGTGATAGTAGGTTTTGTGACCTCGCCGGAAATCTCACCAGCGTAGCTTTTGTTGCTAGCCACAGTAGCTTTTGTGGTTGCTGGAGTTTGTGGGAAGTTAGTCGGAGACTCGCTGGAGACCCGTCGGAAGTCAGTCGGAAGTTGACTGGAGACCCACCGGAGTTGGCCGGAGGTCCTCGCCGGAGAGAGGAGAGAGAATGATTGTTGACTTTTTACTCTAGTGGCATTTATGTAAATATGTTGGTTTTTATATCTAAAATATAACACATTTTTTAATCTAGTGGCCTTATGAGAGAAAAAATTAATTGGTGGCCTTATGGGTAAAAAAACATTCAAAGATGCACTTATATGTAATTAACCCTATAAATTAATATTTTTAATTAAAAATGTTAATTATTTAATTAATTAAAAATAATTTGCCGAACTTTTCAACGAACTATTGGATAAAATGTCCGAATAATACACGTACGTACGTATTTTTTGCGTACTATACACGTCCTGTACTAACTATGATCAAAATTAAAAGCATTTAGCAATTCTGGTAACATTGGTGCTGGGGGTGTGCTTAGAGATCAGAATGGAACTTGGATAAAGGGTTTTTCTTCATACATGGGATATGGCAAAGTCATTGAGGCTGAGGCTTGGGGGATGCTTCTTGGTTTGCAGATGGCTTATTAATTGAATATTCCTAAAATTATAGTTGAATGCGAATATGCGATTGAAAATTACTTGTTCAATTGATGAACAATGGTGTGGATAATCTTCATCCTCTTAAGAGTGTTATCAGTAGCTACCTACCAGTGGAAGTTGGATTTGAAGAATGTATTGTGGCTCATGTGTATCGAGAAGTTAACATGGTTGCAGATGTGTTATCTAAGTGTAGTTTGGACACTGACATAGGCACTATCGATCTACATGGAGCAACCTCCTCCTCAAGTTATCAATACCTTCCTTGATGATTTGAGTGAAGTTCCTAGATCTAGGAAAGTTTGTAATGCTTTAACTTTGAGTTAGTGTTCTTGGTTTTGGGTCTTTTTAGGCCCCCAACTTACCAAAAAGTTAAATAAATTAAAAGCATTTAGAGGTAGAATGAGGAAGTGAATTGTTTCGAACTTGAGCATTTGAACTGTGTCTGCAATTGCATCTGCCAAGATGTTGGTCTCCCTCTTGATACGCTTAAATTGACATTGTGGAGCTAATTTGCAAGAAATCTAATATCCTTGATAATTAGCTCAATTCGTCAAGTAGGAGTAATGAAACCTGGTATACTATACAATAACATCTTCGAATCGCCTTCCACTTCAAACTATTTAAAACCATGAAGAACACTAGCCAACATAGGATCTGCATTTTCATTTAGGAAAAATACAACCTTCTGCACTCTGTTGATTCATTTTCACTAAGCCATCAAAGTTAAGTTTAATACTTTAATGTAAACGAATCCTTCACCTTTTGCCATTTAATCTACTTGATGTATCAGTAAATGAACTTTTGTGAACATTACATCTGTAATTAAAAAACCTAAAAGTGAGAGGTCAAAAAGTGACAGTTAAAGGAAAAGTTAAGGGGCAATCTGCTATATTTCCCAAGGGGTATATAATTTTTTTTTTCAGACCCAATAGGTATATAATAATTACCTTATAAAACCAAAGAACGAATCAGTAGAGTAGTACCTAAATGATAGATTCATTCCCCAACTTCCTTTAATCCTTTACTATTTCAGCCCAATGCATTGTAATAGTGGAATAGCCCATTACAAGACTCAGTAACTGTTCAAGTGACAGCTGGCAATAGCCATCCAGATCATGTACTGATCTTGTAATCCTACTATATATTTTGAATTGCTGTTCTCTTTTGGTAATCAATGAAGTATTATGCAGTTTCTTTAAGTTTCTCTTGTTAATTTCCTCTATACTTCCAAATTGATATCAACTGGTATCAGAGCATGGCTCGGACTATGCAAGCTTCTGCACCCTCCTCCACCCCCATCTCCACCACAATTTTTCCCCTACCACCTCCCCAACCAATTACCCAACTGGGCTCCTCATCATACCAACCACCTGATAACTCTGAACCATTACAAAGAGCAGAGTTTCACAAGTTCTTAGCCATACTTCAAGAAGAATTTCACCAATCGATGGACTCAATGAACCAAGACCATACTTCATTTTAAACCCATATCACTGCACAGATTGCTGCCTTGCAAAGCACTATAGTCCAAGCATTAACTGGGCAACACCAACCCATTCACTCCTCACCTACAACCACACCAGTGTCCACTCCAACATTTACACTACCTTCCCCACCTCTTACACCAGCCAACCTTCCCCCAATCACTTTCGGATCCATTTCCACACCACTAATAGAAGTACCTAACTTCAATTCTTCCACCAACTTCCCAACCTTAAATGCTTCCTTATCTGCAATTCAAGGCTCATCACCTCATACACCAACACCATTTCAATCTACTCCTCCACAATATTCTACAATTGTGTCATTCTCACAACCCCCCTTACCCCAAAACACTACCATCATTACCTCCCAGTCACACACTTCACTCCCTAAATACAACAATAACATAAACCAACACCAAGCTCCCAACCAATACCATTATGATCCCCAATTCTTCAGACCACCGAAAATCGACTTACCTCGATTTAATGGTGACGATGCTGTGGGCTGGATCTCGATGGGGGAGCGATACTTGAAGACCCAAAGAGCCCCTCTATTAGAAAAGGTAGCCATTGCAGCCTCCCATTTCGGTCCCGATGCGTGTTTTTGGATGAATTCATTAGAGCAAAGACACCCCGTCATTACTTGGGAACAATTTGTGCCAGCATTCTTGGCTCACTTCGGTGCCGGTGCAAACCAGGATTTCAAGATCGCACTATCCCACCTCCAACAAACTTCTACGGTGGAACTCTTCATCACAGCTTTCACCAAGTTATCTTACAGGGCTCCGGATTGGAATGACAATCAACTTCTTCCCATGTTTCTTGGCGGTTTGAAAACTGCAATCCGGCATGACGTCATGTCCTTCAACCCACTCACCCTGACAGAAGCCCAATGCCTAGCAAGGTGCTCAGAGGCCAAGTTGTCAGAAACTCCACGAGCTGCACGCCCCAATTCATGGTCCCATGCTTTTCGTACATCACCTTACCCACCCACTTCCTCATCCACGTACCGTCCTCACAACCCCATCCCACCAACTACACCCACCCAATCAACCACTCCACACAACCCCTCACTGACCAAACCCACAACCAGCCGATACCATCGCATCTTGTCTACTGCAGAACAACGTGAGAGAAGGGCCAAAGGACTGTGCTTTAATTGTGAAGAGCTATACTTACCTACCCATGTCTGCAAAAGGCCATTCCTGGCCATACTTGCAGTGGATTTAACTGAGGAAGATCTTCCTGATAATCTGGAATTTCATGATTGTATGCCGACTCATGAGGAACCCACTCCTGACACAGGCGAATCATACCCACTCCATGTCATAACCACCCCCACCATTGGAGAGGTCATGAAGATTAAAGGTATGGTTAATGGGTCTTCGGCCACAATTTTCATCGATTGTGGGGCCGCCTCGAATTTCTTGAATCCCCAATTGGCTCGGAATCTAGGATTGCCCATTACACCAAGCTCTGACTCCAGATTTGCCTCCGCCTCAGGCGAAACACTAGTGCCTAGTGGCACTGCTAGTAACGTCGCTGTACTCATTCAAGGATATGCTATCACTGGCTCATTCTTATTGTTGCCAGTAGCGAGCTGCGACCTGGTATTGGGAGCTCCGTGGTTGAACTCTCTTGGTCTAATTGGCTGGCATTTTCAAGAGAAGGTGATGATGTTCTATACTGATGGCCAATGCCATATCCTTCGAGGAATCACACAGCAACCTTCCCTTCACTCTCCATCGGAGATCCTAACTCTTCTATCCACTGACCAATGGGATCCTTTAGCCCAAAGCCCAACCTTACCATTACCGGCCCAAACTGAAGCTAACCATCCATCAATCCAAACCATTCTCACCTCTTTTTCGGATGTGTTCTCTACACCCACTGGCCTTCCACCTAAGCGACCCATTGACCATCAAATCACCCTATTACCCAACACAAGCCCAGTTAACGTCAGACCCTATAGATACCCACACTCCCAAAAAGCTGAAATTGAAGCCCAAGTAACCGACATGCTTAGCCAAGGCATTATACGACGGAGTTGCAACCTTTTTTCTTCTCCGGTCCTCTTAGTGAAGAAGAAAGAAGGGACATGGCGGTTTTGTGTGGACTATCAATCACTCAATGCGGTAACTGTCAAAGATCAATTCCCCATTCCGGTGGTAGATGAGCTTTTGGATGAACTCCATGGTGCCACAATTTTTTCCAAACTCGACTTAAGGTCCGGCTACCACCAAATCCGTATGCATGAGCTAGACATCCCAAAATAGCATTTCGCACTCATGAAGGACACTTTGAATTCGTGGTAATGCCTTTTGGCCTCACTAATGCTCCTTCTACATTCCAAGCATTCATGAACCATGTTTTCAAACCATTACTTTGCAAATGTGTTTTGTTTTTTTTTCGATGATATTTTGGTCTATAGTCTGGATTTACGTTCACATGTTGATGATTTACACGAGCTACTCACTCTTTTACGAGTCAACCACCATCAAGCCAAGCTTTCCAAATGCTCCTTTGCACAAGCTACAGTCCATTATTTGGGTCATGTGGTCTCGGCCCAGGGTGTATCAGTGGATCCAGAAAAAGTTAGAGCCATCAAGGAGTGGCCCAGGCCTACAACCATTAAGTCCCTACGTGGCTTCTTAGGGCTGACCGACTATTATCGTCGTTTCATCCACCATTATGGCATCCTAGCCAAGCCGCTCACTGATGTCGCTTATAGCAAGCGCATAATTTAACCCTGAAAATATCGTTAGTAGTATAAGCAAATAGGGATTGTTCTATTCCGGGGATTGAGGGTATGTTTGCCTCAAAATCGTCTCGGCCGAAATGAGGGCCGAGGGACTTGTGGTTGAATCGTCCTTCTGAAATTGCGCGGGCGTGCCAACTCACGGCCGAATGGCCAAGCGAGGTTTCTAATTTGAATGGTGCGTGATCTGACTTCTTTCAAATGATTGTAGGCCGAGGAAGGAACCCTCTCGGCCTTTAGGTTCTGATGCCTCTGTTGCAAGGACTTCGGTTAGGCGTCAATCCTGACCGGGATCTTCTATCACACTTACTTCTTGGGTAAACTCAAAGGTTCGGGTGACAAGCGAGAGATCTATTGGGTGAAGATACTCGCAAATCACGGCGAAGACGAAGGTGAAGTGGACTCGGTTGTCAAAACGTTGTGAGATGATATGTGTGTGAACGGCGAATAGCATCAATCCAATCCGAACTGGCCGAAAGAGATCAATGGATGATAATTCTACGTTACGAACTACTCCTAAATGCGAAAAGTAAAGTACATATAAAATAAAGAACAAGAAAGTAAAATGCTTGAATGTAACGACTGAAATAAAAGTAAGAAACTAAAAATGAAAACAAGTTATGAAAGTTGAATAGAAGGCAAAGTACCTATGAAAGAGTAAGAGAAAGGTTTGAGTAAAAGTTGTATATTGATTTGTTTGTGTGGTGCAGGACCTTTTACAATGAGTTACAATGTGCTATATATACAAGTCAGAAACCCTAGCTAGCTTGTCCTCCAAGACGTGGAAATAAAGTAGGATTCTCCTTCCTTCTAGGATTGATTTGTCTCATAAAATCCTAGCCTGACTGATATCAGAAATCTTCGTAATCGAAATCCATAATTGATTCGAACTTTTTCCTTTTGAGGATTCCTTCCTTGAATGACTTCTCGGCCGAACTTATCGTTTGGGCTTGGCCGAGCACTCCTAGTCCTTCTCTTGACCTGTTTGCGCATTCACCCATTTTTCGCTTGGTTTGTCTAAAGGCATGGCTGTATGGCCCATTTTATTAATTTTAGGTCGTCCGACCCAACGTCTCAAATCTCGGTCAGGTGGCCAAATTACCCATTCTTCTTATTCGTATGATTCAAAGCTATTACCTCGGTCAAATGACACCTTCAACCCAGACGCACGACCCAATGTTGTTTTGGCCGACTCTCCAAATTGCGTTACTTAGAAGTTTCTAAATTCAGGTCCAAACATTGCCCCCCCTGTCTCATAGGCATAGGCTC
The DNA here is from genome assembly GCA_024704745.1 of Rosa lucieae. Lineage (NCBI taxonomy): Eukaryota > Viridiplantae > Streptophyta > Magnoliopsida > Rosales > Rosaceae > Rosa > Rosa lucieae. Next base: position 22,349 of record JANPXK010000273.1, on the reverse strand, counting down.
TCAAGCTGAGTGGTTATGAGATTTGAAACAAAGTAATCAAGTATTCCAATCCATATTTTGGCGTCAGTTATGTGGCCGATGAATATCTTTAAAACACCTTGGTCGTGTAGCTTAAGGTTCGGCCGTGCTACCTTGCCAACTTGCCAGACATGAACGCTTGGCCAAGACACAAAACCGAACACTTGGACAAGCCTTTCAAAAATTGGGAATTTGGCCGTGTCAATTGAAAAGCTTGACTGAGGAGTCCACTTGCTTTGGCCAAGACTTTCGACTTGGCCGAGTCCAACATCTTTCGGCCGAGGTTGTCTTTAAATTTATCTGAACCCATATATATATATATATATATATATTTTTTTTTTACCTAGGTTGTCTTTAAATTTGGCTAAGCCCATGTCTTTGGCCGAGTCTTCCAAGCTCCAAAGCTCGGCCGAGTCGCTCACACCTGGCTTTTTGACCTACCATTTCAGCCATGGTAATATGTTGTTCGACCAAAGCGTGACCCGGTATTAATTGGACACATCCACAGGCTTTCTGCACAACCTCACTTTAAGAAAAGGGATTTCGACCGAGTCGGCCACCAATTATTTGAAAATCTGGAACTCGGCCGAATTTGCCCACTAAAGAAAGTTAAGTAGGCCAAAACGTCCCCACATAAAGAATAAACAATGGCTGATTTCCATGAGACTAAACTCCAGCCGTGGCTTCCAAAAGGTGGGCTCAGTGGAAAGTTATAAAACATACTTATAATTATATATACCACTGAACAATCATGATTGTAGCCAAGGTCTTAATTGCAACATCCAGACCATATTTGTCTTTTAGCATCAATCATGATTACATATATACATAATTATAAAATATAATTATATATATGTAATATGAGATATCAAACCCGTGCATTTGTGAGCAACCAAACCCAGAAACACTCTATTCCTCTCTAGAGAGTCCACTAGCTCATTTCTCTTTAATTTCATGTATTTTCAAAACTATTTGCAGGCGTCCAAATTTTCTTCTAGTATGAATCTTTCTGAAAAAGAAATTGACCACAACTGAGCACTGCAACATCAATCAAATCAATCTGGGCACCAAACCCAGATCTACTTTCGACGCCGGCGGCAAGGATTTCTTCATCTGGGCGTCGCCGTTTAATCCGACTCTGGTAAGCCTCCGGGTGGATCGCCGGTTTGGGTACAGCGTCAGCGGAAAAGAAAAACCACTGGCAGAGGAGAAATCTGGATCGAACGGAGCATTTGGCGTTGGCTTTCTTCCCGTGGAGGTCAGTTGCTTCTATCCCTTCTGGGTTTACTTTGTCTGATACGAAAAGTTTGAAAAAAAAAAAAAAAAATCAAACCTTTAATTAGGATAACCAATGCCATAAACCCCCCTGAGCACGCTTGATTTTGTTCTTGACTTCCTCTTTATTTGAATTATTAAAGGTTTGAAAAGTCAAACCATTGTTGATAACTGCACGTGAGTTTCTCCAAATTGAAAGTGATGTGTAATGCTTGTTATGGATTATGTTTCTTCCTGCATATGATTTATCTTGAAGACCCTTGTCTCCACATCACGTCTTCTGTGCCTCAATCTGGGCATTGCAGTCATTTACTGATTCGACCTCATCAAAGACCTGACCAATCAAATTTTTAATTAAGGCGTCTTGGCCAGTTGAGGTTAATTCCAACAATGTTTCTGTAATGGAATTGATTGCATTCATCCAGGACCAACACTCGGCAATAGATTGCAAACCCGACTGCTAAAACCAGGAACCAATGCACGCCCAGAAAGTAGCACTTTTTCCCTAGAGTTGACTGGCATTAGTGCAAATCCTTGAGCTTTTTTTTGACTTGACTATTCAATCTGACCTTGAATCAAAAGAAGCTGCAAATTTGAATTTTGAAATTTGAAAAGCTCACTGGTTTTGATTTTTTGTGCAGAGTAGATTGGCTTGTTTCTGTCAGTGTACCATTCAAGGGTCAAAGAAGGTTTCTGGATATTTTTTTTATATTGCTGACAACACTCTCTGATGACACGATAGTAGTGTGAACCCCTGATTTTTGTTATGAATTGACTGATCAATTTTCTTATTCATGAAAAGTTCAAATTTCAAATTTGAGTAGCTTGCTGGCTTCGGCCTTTGCATCACATGGGTTGGACTAGTTCCAACAGTGTACTGACCTTGAGGTTTCCTTGCAGGCTTGGTGAAGTTGTTTGGTTGCCTAAACCAGGTATTCTATGGCCGACGACGCTTCAGAACTCGAGGCCGGGTCGGAGGGTAGTGATGCAATTGAGACTAAAACGGCCAAGTTTGCAACCGAATTTAAGAAGTCTTTTGATGCTTCCAAAGGTACACTTCAAGGCTCCGTGGTCTGTCGGTTGACAAAGAAAAATGAACCGCAAGGAGAATGCATATTAGGGCCGCATTATCGCGCGGGTATGCCATCGACCGTTAACGAGGTATTAAAGAGTTCTTTAGTTGACACTTCTTGTTTGGTTCATGGGGCTAGTTGGTCCACCTGGAGCATTGAGTTGAAGCACCCGCGAGTCTGGCCGAAACTAACACCTGAATGGACGAAGTGGGTACCAAGGATGGAGCACTTCTTCAGCCAAGAGTGGAAAAAATACGGAATTTATGACAGCATAAAAATGACTAAACAAGAGATTCACATGGATCGACCTCTCCTTGCGGCTGCCTTGTGTTTTTGGTCGTCTGCTACCAACACCATGAACTTGCACCTCGGGCCGATGACTCCAACTTTGTTAGACATGGCTGCAATATTTGGGTTCCGGCCGAATGGGGTGGAGATTTGTGCATCGGCCGAATTCCCATCATCTTTTCATGCTAGTATGAAACCTCAAGTGATCAAGGACGATAAGAAAGCTAAAGAAGATGCGGACGTCAAAACAAAGAAATTGCTTAACTACAGTACCTTTTATGCTGAACATGCAGTGAATGAAAGTGTGTCAGAAACTAGGAGAAAACCGCCCAAACAATATGAACACGCTGCCTTTCTCCTCTATTGGCTTTGCAAGTTTGTGTTTTGTTGCAAGTCGAACAAGTGTATTTTCGAGTTCGCTGGAATTGCAGAAGCTCTTAGTTTGGGTACTCCTCTAGCCCTTGGCCCATTTGTTCTTGCTTATATGTATCGTACCTTGCGCAACATAGTGGCTTGTAACATGAACTTGGACATCGGAGGACCACTTTGGATGTTTCAAGTGTGGTTGCAAACTTATTTTCGTGAACTTCGGCCATCATACCCTCCTTTTGATTCGACAACGACTCTTGGGCGACAGATTGCATCTCTTGGTCCTCGTTCGCATTCGGCCGGTGAGTGTTTTGATTTCCTTTTTTTGAAAAGAAGTATGTCCAAAGACGAGTTCGCCATCTGTTACAGCCGAGACTATCCTTCTTGTCTCGCAATTGACATAGCCAAAACGTGGGAGAAAACCTTGGATTTGGATGTGATGCTGCCTTGGGGAAGTATTTTGATATCTCGGGATCTAAATTATGGCCTTAAAGGTACTTTGGGTCGGCCAGGTGTTGAGGTTTATCTACCCAACTTCGTTGCGCGTCAACTTGGTTTTATACAAAGTTGTCCAGCCTTATTCCTGATGTCGCAGAACCGCTTCTCCTCATGGAGAGACAGATTTACAGACACCCAGCAGTGTTTGGCTGTTACTCTCTACTACCAGACTCAGTTTGGCAATTTTGAGAGGTCTGGTCTTGAATCTCGTCTTCCTGACCATAGGGCTACCCTAGATTTCCAAACTTGGTGGTCAACTTTTATCAAGAGAAATATCGGTGAAGATCTGATTGAGACCAAACGGGTCGCCTTGCAGGGGCTCTTAGTTTCGTTTGTACCAAAAAAATGTAAGTACCCTCGCCTTAACATGTTTTCATTGAATTTATTTTGTACTAAACCTTCATTTCACAATCCAGGCGATAATAGAAAGAAAGTATCGAATTCCAAACTGAAGACAACCAGAGAGCCCCCTAAGCAAGGTTATTCCCAAAAATCACATTTACCGGCCTTTATCATATATTTTCCTTCTAACCCATTGCAATGTTTTCAGGAAAATCAGTGAGGAAACGTGCCTCAACATCTAGGTCAGCACCAGCTACCAAGAAGTCAAAAGACTCATCTGATGTAGTGGAGAATTCGATCGCGAATCCGACCAATAGCTTGGCTAGAGAGGATACATTTTTTGAGGCTAACATGGAGGATGACCAGAATGCTTCAAACGAACAACAAAATGTGTCTGAAAATGAGGATGTGTCTGGTATTGGTGAGGGGTCAACCGATGGCATGGAGTTGGCTGACAGCGAAAGTTTTTTTGAAGAAAATCCCTTAGAGAACGATGAGTATGAGGTATGTTACTTTTAATTTGGCCATATGTACAATAGTACGTTGACTAATGATCCTCCCTTCTTCACAGAGAGATGGCCGTATTGATCACTCTTTGCCTCCTCCTGAGAGCTCCCTGGTTGAAATTGACATGGACGTATGCCTCCCACATACCCTTCCTTGGATTTCACTGCTTGCTTGCTTGAAACTATTGACTCTCTCTTTCTACAGGATTTGGGTGAGACTCAACTCCCTATTGTTTCTTGCATTGGCCAACAACTAGCCAACTTTGCCCAGGATGCTGAAGGTACCGGTGCAGTTAGCCGAGAAGTGTTGCCTAACCTCCAAACACTTGTCCAGGTAAGATATTCCATCCCGCCTTGGTGTTTACTATTCCCATACTCTAGGACCAACTTGAACTTTTATTGTTTGTGCAGGTAGGAGAACTTCAAAGTAGTATGACTTTGGAGCTCACTCTTCTCAACCAAAATGAAGCACACCCTCCTCTGTTTGGTATACTCACTTCTCCTCCAACCGAAGGAATGTCGCACAGTGAGCAAGCTGTCGTTTGCGCTCCAACCTCAGCCGAACTTATGGTGAGTACCATAAAGATTTGAAGTTTTGTTTTCTTTAGCCGGCTTATATTAATTTCATATCCTTCCCTTTCTAGGACTGTACTGCGGGCGATCTCGGTTTAGAGCTACTTCATTTCTTAGATACTCTAGATAACACCGCGAGCCCCATAGAGGAAAAACTTGAGACAGCAGAAACTAAAAAGGCACTTGAGACGGTCAGACAGTTTTTGGGTTGTGACGTGAGAACAGTGACTAAGGCTAGTTTTCTTGCTATCAAGGAGGCGGTCGAAAATTCCAGCGAACTCGAAAATACACTTGTTCGACTTGCAACAAAACACAAACTTGCAAAGCCAATAGAGGAGAAAGGCAGCGTGTTCATATTGTTTGGGCGGTTTTCTCTTAGTTTCTGACACACTTTCATTCACTGCATGTTCAGCATAAAAGGTACTGTAGTTAAGCAATTTCTTTGTTCTGACGTCCGCATCTTCTTTAGCTTTCTTATCGTCCTTGATCACTTGAGGTTTCATACTAGCATGAAAAGATGATGGGAATTCGGCCGATGCACAAATCTCCACCCCATTCGGCCGAAACCCAAATATCGCCGCCATGTCTAACAAGGTTGGAGTCATTGGCCCAAGGTGCAAGTTCATGGTGTTGGTAGCAGACGACCAAAAACACAAGGCAGCCGCAAGAAGAGGCCGGTCCATGTGAATCTCTTGTTCAGTCATTTTTATGCTGTCATAAATTCCATACCTCTTCCACTCTTGGCTGAAGAAGTGCTCCATCCTTGGCACCCACTTCGTCCATTCAGGTGTCAGTTTCGGCCAGACTCGCGGGTGCTTCAACTCAGTGCTCCAGGTGGACCAACTAGACCCATGACCCAAACAAGATGTGTCAACTAACGAACTCTCTAATACTTCATTAACGGCCGATGGCATGCCCGCGCGATAATGCGGCCCTAGTATGCATTCCCCTTGCGGTTCATTTTTCTTTGTCAACCGGCAGACCACAGAGCCTTGAAGTGTACCTTTGGAAGCATCAAGAGACTTCTTAAATTCGGTTGCAAACTTGGCCGATTTAGTTTCAATTGCGTCACTACCCTCCGACCCAATCTCGAGTTCTGAAGCATCGTCGACCATAGAACACCCAGATAGGCAGCCAAGAAAATTCTCCAAACCTGCACAAAGTTGCAAAAAGAAATTAGCAACCACACGTGGATCGGGCAATGGAAATCATTCAAAACGGCACCGAAATCGAGAAGAAGGCATAGGTCAGAGGTCACCAGGCATGCCGGCTCATATTAATTTCATATCCTTCCCTTTCTAGGACTGTACTGCGGGCGATCTCGGTTTAGAGCTACTTCATTTCCTAGATGCTCTAGATAACACCGCGAGCCCCATAGAGGAAAAACTTGAGACAGCAGAAACTAAAAAGGCACTTGAGACGGTCAGACAGTTTTTGGGTTGTGACGTGAGAACAGTGACTAAGGCTAGTTTTCTTGCTATCAAGGAAGCGGTCGAAGTACTTATTTTAGCCAACCATTTATCTCAGGATGATGCTTATGAAATTCAAGCTCGTTTGGCTGTTGTGAATTTCAGTCTCTCTCCTTGTTTAGAAGCCCAAAAAGAGTTTGAAAACGGCGAAAAATTGATGAGTGAGTATGAAGACATTCGTCAGTCCACCGATCTCGGCCAACTCCACAAATTGAAGACCTCTTTGGACAAAGGAAGGCAAAAAGTGCTTGATCTGAAGAAACAGTTGGCTGAAGCTGAAGAACAAGTCATGGTCACTTCTGCTGCCATTCGAACCATCGTTCCCCAACAAGACCTCACCAGGTATGGCATGATTTTGTCATCGGTCAAGTCATATAACAAGAAAAGGGGCATCTTGAAGCGAAAGGCCGAACAAGGTATGCGTGACTTAGAAAAGGTTAAGGAAGCTCTTCGGTCTCTTCTACCCATTGATCCATAGTTGTTGAAGGACTTGATATTCAGCTCAGTTTGCATTTTGTACATGGTCCTAGGACCATAGCTCAGCTAATTAGCCTATTTTGTAGAGTCTGACCGACCTTGATTGTAGGATTCTAACACTAATTTTGCAAATGTGAACGATTGTATCAGTTGACTCATATTGTTTGTCTTGCATATTAAGTTTGAGCTCGGCCAAATCAGTTCTCAAACTCGGCCGAAATTCAAGTCTGATTCGGCCGTCTCTATTACAGACGATTCGGCCGACATTTGTTGTTTAACCTCGGCCAACGGAATTATTTTACTTTTGCACTAACAACTTTAGTTTATTCGGCCGAAGGAAGTAAGTAAGATGAATCAATTTACTTTGGCCAACAAAACTTGGTTTATTCGGCCGACGAAACTTGGTTTATTAGGCTGACAAAAACTTGGTTTATTCGGTCGACAAAAACTTAACATTTTAGTCTGACAAATCAACAACTCGAGCTTGGCTGAAACTCTTGTTCACTTCGGCCGAGATTACCTCACTTCGGCCAAGATTACCTCAGTTGTCTTGGCCAACAATACTTGACTTTGGCCGAAACACTACGATGGTTGGTTCGGCTGATACCTCTTATTTAGCTTTGGCCAACAAAAGTAAAGGTATATTCCAAAAATATGAGTAAAGGGATGTAAAAAGACACTAAAAGGTTGTGCATATAAAAACATCAAAATAAACAGGGCGGCCGAGTTTACAAACCCAAATACTCGGCCGATGTTCTATAGATAGTACATTACGATTCTTGCTCCCTCATCTCCCATGTCGTGGGGTAATATTTCTTAAGAAATTGCCCGTTGATAGGCATTGCATGCAGCTCTCCATCTTGATCCCTAAGTTGATATGCACCTTTTCCTAGCACTTGATCGATGATAAACGGGCCTTCCCACCTTGGCGACCATTTTCCGAAACGTCTATCTTTAGTTCCGATAGGCAAAACGGCTTTCCAAACTAAATCTTCCTCGGCAAATGACTTAGACTTAACTCGCTTGTTGTATGCACGAGCCACAGCCTTTTTCTGTGCTTCCATTCGGTTGTAAGCGTCCATTCGCTCTTGGTCGAGTTCTTCAAGTTCCTGAATCATTGCCTGAGTGTAGTCGTCAGCCACCATTTCATTTTGAGCAGCGAATCTAAGTGATTTCAGTTTCACCTCGACAGGTAACATAGCATCGTGGCCATATGTTAGTGCAAAAGGCGTTGTTCCTGTGGCTGTACGTTTGGACGTTCGAAAAGCCCACAATGTCTCAGATAGCAGATTGTGCCAATCTCTAGGATTCTCTTGAACCATCTTCTTGAGTATATTTATAATTCCTTTATTACTAGCTTCGGCCTGACCATTTGCTTGGGCATAGTAAGGTGTCGAGTGAGTTAACTTGATACCCAGACTATCTGTGAGTTCATGCATTGCCTCGGCTATGAAAACCGAACCCCTATCGGCCGTTATGGTCTCAGGTATCCCAAACCTGTGTACAATGTTTTCCTCCACAAACTTTATCACTGTCTGACTTGAAATAGTAACGTATGGTTTGGCCTCTACCCATTTAGTGAAATAATCAGTGGCAACCAAAATCCATACGTGTTGTTTTGATGATGGTGGTCTAATACTCCCTATAATGTCCATGGCCCAACCTCGAAATGGCCATGGCTTAACAATTGGATGGAGGACGTCGGCCGGAACCCTTTGCACAGGTGCATGAATTTGGCATTTCTTGCAGGTCTTTGCGAATTCGATGCAATCCTTTAGAATTGTTGGCCAATAGAAGCCATGTCTTCGAATTAACCACCTCATTTTGATTCCGGCCTGGTGTGCACCACAAATCCCCTCATGGACATCTCTCATGACTTCCAAAGTCTCTTGCCCCCCTATACAAAGAAGGAGTAGATCATCGGAGCTTTTGCGGTACACTGCTTCTTTGTATATAACGAAATGTCCAGCCAAGTACCGAGTCTTCCGATCATGATTGCCTTGAGGATTTTTGTGGAACTTGATAATGGGGAGTCTCCAATCATTTGGCTCGACGTCGATAACAAAAACATCTTCTGAGACTCCTCTCTCTTCCAAAGCTGGGAGGGTACGTTTGGCAATCTTGATGACTCGGGAGTCATCTCCTTCGGGGATCCGTAACCCCGAGGCTAATTGGGCCATCTCATTGGCCTCCATGTTCTGTCCCCGTGGGAGGTGGGCGAAAGAGATTCGATCGAACGTGTTGGCGAGCTGGTCGGCTAAAGCGTGATATGATAAAAGTCCCCAGCTTGTGCATTTGAACTCCTTATTCATTTGGTTAATGACCAGTTGAGAATCCCCGAACACCAGAACTCGCCGTGCTCCCATCTCTTGGAGAATCTCCAAACCAACAATAAGAGCCTCATATTCTGCCTGATTGTTTGTGCATGTAAAATCTAATTGGAAAGCAAACTGGAACTTTTGTCCTTCAGGCGTTTCAATAACAACACCAGCTCCAGCGGAAAATTCAGTACTAGACCCATCAAAATACATGGTCCAGTGGTTATTGGTCATGGAAGCCACATATATGATCCCAATATCAACCTCCTCGGCTCCCTCAAACTCGGTCGAAGGGTGATGAGCAAGAAAATCGGCCAATGCTTGGCCCTTGACGGACTTTTGAGACACATATTGAAACGTAAACTCAGACAACGCCATGGTCCATTTTCCAATTCGGCCTCGTATGATGGGCCGAGTCAGCATGTACTTTACTAAATCGGTCTTGGATATGACTTGGACGACCGAGGGTAACATGTAGTGCCGAAGCCTGATGGCTGAAAAGAACAATGCAAGACAAAGCCTCTCAATAGGCGTGTACCGAGTTTCCACATCGGTGAGGATCCGGCTCAAGTAATGAACAGCACATTCCTTGCCATTGTCGTTATCTTGTGCTAGTAGGCTTCCTATTGAGTTATCCGATGCTGATATGTATAACTTCAAAGGTCTCCCACGTACTGGGGGTACCAAGACGGGAGGGTTTGATAAGTATCGTTTGAGTTGGTCGAATGCCGCTTGGTGCTCTGTGCTCCACACAAATTCATCTTCGGCCTTGGTTCTCAAAAGTGAAGAGAATGGCTGAATCTTGCCAGCCGAGTTAGAGATGAAGCGCCTTAAAAAATTTACTTTTCCCAGGAATGATTGGAGTTCCTTCTTCGTGCTAGGAGCAGGTGCATCCATAATTGCCTTGGCTTTATTTTTGTCAATTTCAATTCCCTTTTTATGAACTACAAAACCAAGGAACATACCGGTTGATACTCCAAAAAGACATTTGTCAGGATTCATTTTTAGTTTGTGAGCTCGCATCCGTACAAATGTCTGTCGAAGGTCGGCCAAATGATTTTTCGTCTTGGCCGACTTTACCACAATGTCATCAATGTATACTTCGACTGTGTGACCAATTAAGTCGTGAAAGATCATATTCATGGCTCTTTGATAGGTTGCTCCGGCGTTTTTGAGTCCAAATGGCATAACGAGCCACTCAAATGTTCCTATTGCGCCTGGGCATCTAAACGCCGTTTTGTGAACATCCTCCTCAGCTATAAAAATTTGGTTGTAGCCAGCGTGCCCGTCCATGAAAGAAAGAATTTCATGTTTGGCCGCACCATCCACGAGCAGGTCGGCCACGGGCATTGGGTACTCATCTTTGGGTGTGGCCAAGTTTAGATTTCTAAAATCAACACATATGCGCATTTTGCCATTCTTTTTCCTTACTGGCACAATATTAGATAACCATTCAACATACCTGGCCGTTCGAATAAAACCGGCCTTTAATAAACGTTCCATTTCTTCTTTAATTTCAGGCAAAACCTCGGCGGCACATCGCCGAGGAGGTTGCTTGTAAGGCTTACAATTGGATTGTATAGGCAACCTATGTTCTACTATACTTCTATCTAAACCAGGCATTTCATGGTAACTCCATGCAAAACAATCTTGAAACTCAGTCAGCAGAGCCTTCAAGTCTTCCTTCAACTTGGGTGGTAGGAGCTTGCTGATCCTAACTATCCGAGGCTCCTCGGTGGTCCCTAAATTCAAGTCTTCTAGTGGGTCTTGAGTTTCAGTAAGGTCGTCTTCCAACTCGGCCGGTGCAGGGCCGATGTCTTCTAGCTTTAGTTCATCCTCTGGTGCTCCTTCTGTGATAAATTCCAGCAAATTCATGGCCGAATCATTCTGAAGAGAGTTTTCGGCCCAATGAGCCAACAGTTTCCTCATTGTCGATTCAACTGCGGCCGATAGTGTCTCATTCTCTGGGCCACTATCCATGGATTATGGGATCAAATAGGTCCGCCAATGCTGGCCGCTCCGAGTCCTCATGGACTTTCTCGGCGCCTAGGGCCAGTGCTCTTCGCATTGTTATCCTTGTAATTCGGCCAGTACCATCTTCCCTCTGAATTTCTGAGCATCCAATTTCCTCCTCGTAGTATTGGGCATCAATTGCATTGGCCGAAGCTTTCAATGGTTGAGAGTCAGCTTCCACTACTTCCACGGTGTCCCCATTCCAGAAAACCAGAAGCTGATGCATGGACGATGGGATGCACATACTCTGATGTATCCAGTCTCTCCCAAGGATAGCATTATAACAAGGTTTGGAATCTATGACAAAGAAACCGGTCATCATGCTCTTGTTGCCTACTGTGACCTCTAAGGGTAGAATTCCTTTGGTTTGCTTCTTACCACCGGAGAAATCTCGGATGGCGATCTCGGAGGACACAATATCTTTGTCTGTCTTTTTCAACTTCTCGGCAACCGAAATAGGAATAACATTTACGGCTGCTCCACCATCTACCAACACTCTTGATATCGGATATCCCTCAAAATGAGCCGTGATATACAACGGCTTGATATGCTTGGACATAGCTGGTGTTGGCTTTGGAAAGTAGGCTTTGGCCAAGTCTTGGACTGGAGCTGGGCATCCACTTTCTTCTCGGACATCTCCCTCCATCCCGTCCGACTGTCCTGGTTGAGCCTGAAACTCAAGCGGAAGCACATATACCATATCAATAGTGGTATCTTCTTTATCTTCAGTTCGAGCCGACCGTATGACCTCGACCTCATTCCCATTCCACAAAACAAGAAGTTGGTGTACTGAGGACGGGATACAAGTATTTTGGTGGATCCAATCACGACCCAGTATGGCATTGCATGAGTTATCAGTAGGAATGACAAAGAAACAAGTTGTTGAGCTTTTCTTTCCTACAGTTACCGTCAATGGCAACGCCCCTCTGACTTCAGCCTCTTCCCCTGTATAGTCGTAAACAGAAATATCAGTTGGAACAAAGCCATACCTGGCAGGGTGGAGTTGACGTATAATAGAGTAGGGAAGGATGTTAACAGCTGATCCGCCATCCACTAAAACCCTCGAAAATCGGTATCCACCTATACAAGCATCAATGAGGATGGGATCTTTGACTTGGATCATGGATCCGCTCGGCCGAGAAAAATATACACCAGCCGAATCTCTCTCTTTCTGTACCAGGTCGAAATCAATCTTAGTTGCTGACCGAACGCTAATCATATTCACCCTAAAGTCACCGATGTCTTGAGATGTTGGGATAGTAGCTCCTTCGGCCTCCCTGGCTGAAGTTTGTACACTCGTCTCGGTCAAAGTGTTCATGGTGGTATCAACCTGTGGATTGGAGGTTGGGACGTCAGGAACCTGATCGGCATCATCGTAGTCAATCTGTTCATCATAATCCCCTATGTCATCATAATCCCCCATATTTTCATCCAATAGGTCCTCATTGTCCTCAAATAGGCCCTCATCACCATGACCATCGACTTCCAGATCCAGGTCATCTAAATGCTGGTCTTGTGTATCATTTGTGTCAGTGTCCTCTAACCATTTGGCCAGGTCTTGGTTTGCTTGAGCTTGTTGACGATTCTCTTCTTCTCGGACATGGTGGTCAAAGCGCTTCATCAGCTCTCTTTCCTGAGTAGTCATCCCATACATCTCGACCGCAGATTGAATCTTATGGAACTTCTTCAAATACTTCAAATCTCTGTCCGAGATCGGGATTTCCTCATCACTGACTTTAAGCTCTATGCCCTCTTGGACAGCCTGGTAAGCAATTTTTAAACCAAGGCTAGAATCCAAGTCCAACAAAAGGGTTGCTGACTTTGGGCATTCAGCGATCATATGTAACGTATCCATCTCCTTGTTTGTTGGTCCGTATAATGCAAGAGCAGAATTCTTTCGGTGATACTCTTTCATTCTCCTAAGTCCCTTAGCTGAAAAGGGCGGGTTCAGGTCCTTGTAAAGTTTTACGAAGGCTCTTCATCACCATTCGACTCAGAAATTTCCTCTTCTTCTTCCCCCGATGCCGGTGTACCTGATGAAGCCGAGGGTGAACGCGGTGCGTGGAGAATTTCCCATCTTTCTCTATCCATCTTCTCCATGCGTTCCTCAAATATGAACGCAAATCTTTGTTCCTCAATTGTTAGGCCGAATAATTCTTCGGCCGAGTGTACACTAAAGTATTCCCTCAAATATTGTAGGTCGCTTTTCGAAATGGGAAGAGAATTATAATCAGCCTTTGTTTCCTGATCTTCCAAATAAGCTTGATATTTGGCTCTCACGCCTCTTCTCACATTAGGTGCCCAAAGTTCTTCACATCTGTTGCGATCCCTACGCACATCATTTAAAAGCTTGCTTTCCTCCTTAGTCAAACCATACCAATCAATGGCCGAATGCAAAAGATGATAATTTCGCATAGTTACGAGTCCTTCCGCCGTAAAGGGTGGATCTCGATTCCTATCCACTACAACCAACGGTTTTGGGCGAGGGGCCTCTTTAAAGTGAACCTTCAATACCCCTTTCCTGCTTGAGTCAATTTGCATGTCTTCAGTATCCCGAGTTGATTTATCCACAGGAGGATCAGCGCTCTTTTTCACGTATGTTCTAAACCTTCTCGGTGCCGTTTCGTATCCAGACCTTTTAACGGGTCGCGGAGGTGGAGTTCTGGTTGTCTCGCTCAGTCGGGCTTTCTTAGCCTCGGCTACCTGCCTTTGCTGTCTTCTCAATTGTGTTTTCGTCATGGGGGCAATTGGCTGGTCCCTTGAAACACGGCCGTGCCAACGGTTGTCAGAAACCAAAGGAGGCTTGAAAGTCCTTAGTGGCCGAGGGTTTCCATCACGGTCATAGCTATCACGGCTACAACCCTCGTCCCTATGATATCTCTTTTTGTCCCTCTCGTTTCGGCCGTAATATTCTTCATCATAAAATGGCCGATCAAAGTTTAAGCGCCGCCTAACTGGCTCCCTTTCTGAGAATCTTCCGTCCGGTTTATCAAGACGATGAAACACACCCTTCGGACTTCCCCTTGGACTGTGCGGACCGTACTTGTTCGATGCATCTGGGGTCAATGGTCGCTTTGTGGTAACTTGAGAGCTGAATCTCTGTTTGTCCACCTCGGCCTTACCTACTTCGGCCGAGATAATTACTTTACCCCGAGGTTCTACTCTGGAATGTACCTTTTCGGGTGTACTCCCTATTCTGGCTCTTGTTGGTGCACTCTCGGCTTTCTGAGCCGAATTAGAAGTTTTATCAACCTGCTCTGGCCTCTGGAGTTTCAAAACTCCTTCAAGCATGACTTCTTCCTGGCACCGAGTGCATAAAACAGCTACTTTTGGTGGCTCAAGCTTGATATTCCCAATAGTGAGTCCTCCGGCCGTTGGCTGGGTCGGTGATTGGAGCCTACCAGTAGTCTTGCTAGCATCTGCCTTTTTGCTTGGAGCATCCCCATCCTTGGGGACTCTGACATATACCATGTTTATTTGAGCTTCGGGAAATGGGTTGGTGTCAACCTTCATTGCTGGCTTACTTTCAGGGAACTTGAGAGTTCCTGCGTCAATGAGATCCTGTATCACATCACGAAAAATAACGCAGTTGTTAGTTGCATGCTTCCATGAATTATGATACTTGCAAAAAGTCTTCCCCTTGATCTCTTCGGCCTTGGGGAGTATATGGCCGAAAGAAAGTTGAATCATTTTCTCGGCCAAGAGTTGATCAAAGATCAAATCGGCCTTAGCTATATTGAAAGTGTAAGTGCGTGCGTTAACTTTTGTCGTGTTTGTGCTTTGGGTTAGTGGTGGTTTGGTTTGCTTTGGGTCAACCCGTTCCAAAGCTTTGCACACGCGGGGCTGCTTAATCACCATTTCGGCCGAATCCACTTCAACCGCGTCTTCGTTTAAGTCCACTCCAAACCTGTCGACCGCATTAACGGCCTGATTCTTGTAATACGTACCCTTTGATGCTGCCCGCTTTTGAGCTTCATCCCTCAAGATGGCATCATACCGATCGATTCTTGTCTCGAGCTCGAATAGATCATTGAAGGTAACACCTTCAAAATGTTCTCTGAATTTGAAGCTCAAACCAGCTACCGCCATATCTACGAACTCTGATTCAGGCAGTCTTACTCGGCATCGTGCTCTAGCTAATTTGAAGCGGCTTAAGTATTCTTGTGCAGTCTCATGACTCATCTGCGACGTCTTGGCTAAGTCGGCCAACCTGATCTCTTGTTGCGCTCGATAATATTGGTCATGGAAAGCTCGTTCCATTTCCCTCCAATTATTGACTGAGTTGGGTGGGAGATTGATGAACCAAGTGAAGGCTGGTCCCGTGAGGGAGTGGACGAATAGCCTTAGCTTGTTGTCGTCAGAGCTAGCCTCTCCGCACTGGGCCGTGAATCGGCCAATGTGTTCTACAGTGGATTGATATGCATCTCCAGAGAACAATGTGAATGAGGGAATGCGATATCCTGCTGGGTACGGGATGGTATCAATATATGCAGGATACGGTTTAGCATAACTTGGTCTCTCTACCCGTCTTGGTAAGACTCCCATAAGATCTTCAACTAAATTTTGAAACTCATTGAGCCGAACTGGTCGGTCTTGACCTCCTCCTTGATGATTGTTCTGCTGATGGTTTTGAGCCACATTGTTGTTTACTTGGTTCGGCTGAGGGATGAATCCTTGGCCGAATCCCATTTCGGGTGGCATGCCATAAAGCGGATACGGCATCCTTGGCTGCTGTTGCATATTTGGCATCCTTGGCTGCTGTTGCATATTCATCTGGTTTGTAGCAGCCATGTTGACTTGGTTGGGTTGGATTTGAGCCTGCATGTTATGCTGGTGTCCCATGTTTTCGTGTGCTCCATTATTCCCGTTAGCCATCAATTGTTGGTAGATGAGGAGCAGGGTGTTATTGAGATTTGCCATCTGGGTACTAGTGTTATTGTTGATGCTTGCTGCCAAATCTCGACCCAAACCATCTACTGAGAGCCTTAACTCATGGACAGTCCTCCTAGACTCGTCGGCCATCATTCGAGCTATCTCCTCGGCCGAAGGGTTGAAATTTGGATAAATCCCCCATTGGTTTTGTCCAGACTGTGATAAGTTTTGATGTGAAAGAACCATTTGTCCGGAAGACATTCCAAATGGTGTCACAGATGTAGATTCGGTCTGAATGCTTGGTACGATCATGGCCATACTTGACATTCCTATGGTTGTGGTGTTGGTAACCCCTAGGACGGCCTGGGTTGCGGCCGTAGTTCCATGACCAGTCGTGACCGCAGACGTGACCGGGGTTGAGGTACGTGATGGTGTCACACTACCTGACGTCCCTGGTCCACTACTCATGGCTGAAGTTGTTCTTGTATACTTTCGCTTCGGACACTCGGCCGAGGTATGGCCGACTTCGTTACACTTAAGACAAGTATTTCCCCGGTATTTTGAGTATGGATTGGGGTGCATCCAAAAATGACGCCTTAGTGTTTTAGTCCCACTGGGCGTGCCAAAAGATGTTTGCCTCAAAATCGTCTCGGCCGAAATGAGAGCCGAGGGACTTGTGGTTGAATCGTCCTTCTGAAATTGCGCGGGCGTGCCAACTCGCGGCCGAATGGCCGAGCGAGGTTTCTGATTTGAATGGTGCGTGATCTGACTTCTTTCAAATGATTGTAGGCCGAGGAAGGAACCCTCTCGGCCTTTAGGTTCTGATGCCTCTGTTGCAAGGACTTCGGTTAGGCGTCAATCCTGACCGGGATCTTCTATCACACTCACTTCTTGGGTAAACTCAAAGGTTCGGGTGACAAGCGAGAGATCTATTGGGTGAAGATACTCGCAAATCACGGTAAAGACGAAGGTGAAGTGGATTCGGTTGTCAAAACGTTGTGAGATGATATGTGTGTGAACGGCGAATCGCATCAATCCAATCCGGACTGGCCGAAAGAGATCAATGGATGATAATTCTATGTTACGAACTACTCCTAAGTGCGAAAAGTAAAGTACATATAAAATAAAGAACAAGAAAGTAAAGTGCTTGAATGTAACGACTGAAATAAAAGTAAGAAACTAAAAATGAAAACAAGTTATGAAAGTTGAATAGAAGGCAAAGTACCTATGAAAGAGTAAGAGAAAGGTTTGAGTAAAAGTTGTATATTGATTTGTTTGTGTGGTGCAGGACCTTTTACAATGATTTACAATGTGCTATATATACAAGTCAAAAACCCTAGCTAACTTGTCCTCCAAGACGTGGAATTGAAGTAGGATTCTCCTTCCTTTTAGGATTGATTCGTCTCATAAAATCCTGACTTGGCTGATATCTGAAATCTTCACAATTGAAATCCATAATTGATTTGAACTCCTTCCTTGCGAGGATTCCTTTCTTGAATGAACTCTTCGGCCGACGTTACTATTTGGGTTCGGCCGCACTACTTCTACTCTGCCTTGCGGCCCATTTGTATAGTTGCTCATGTGGACTCGGGCCGTCCAACTTTATGTCTATGAGATCCATTTTTCTTCATATTTTGGGTCATGTGACCCAAAATCCCAAACCTCCATCGATGCATCCATCTCAACCATACATCTCGAAACTTCTAATTTCGGCTGAATAGCCGAATACTACTTTTATTCCGGCCGAACGACCCAATGCCTCCCTAACCAATCCTCAAGTCAACACACATGAGAGTTGCTAAAATCAGGTCTAAACACCACCACCAACTGTGTTTGGAGTGACAACCGTCGTTAACTACCGAGTATTTGCTAACCGCTAACCTCCTTAATGAAGTCACTTTCCAGCAAGGCAAATCCAAACATCCCCTTTCTACTGCTTCTCCAACCACAACCGGTCATAACAGTGATACAGAGACAAGGACCATCCTTACCTCTTGTTAATGAGGAGGATGGAAATGGGTCGGGTCATTATATGGTAATCCAATCAATTTTGATTATCAGACCTTGCTTCAATTTTTTGTTGGTGAATTCTTGACAATCGAGTCATTGGCAAAGATCAATTTCAGAGCTCGGAATAAATTGTCAACAACGGTTATTTTCCAATTTAATAGAAGCTCACATTCATCGGCAAAGGTTATTTTCCAATCTGATAATAAAAGCTCATATGACGTCCTTTTGCAGGTGGGGAAAGATATTCCAACAATTCCATAATGGACATCGGGTGTATGAAGCACGGCAATGGAAGAAATATTGCTTCCTACAACAACCCACATACAGAGTCCCTATTTGTTTTGTTATTTCATAGTTGAAAAGAAATAAAGAAATGACGGGTACTATTCATAAGATGAAAATTCTTGTAGGAAGCAAGCAAAAGAATGTCAATGGTTTCCCTTATTTCCTTTAGCTTCCCGTTTTCGTTGATTGTTTACGTATGGATAGCTTCAATTGTTTATTTGCATGACCTACTGCTATACGTTAACACACTAGTAATTAAGATGATTAATATTCAAGAAAGCGTGAAAATGAAATGAAAGGAAACGTGAAAATGAAATGAACCCAAGCAATAAAACCTCATTAACCTATAATTGCGAAGATAACAAAGCAATCCACCTCTAAAACAAAGACCCTAAAGCGCAAGTATATGAATGATTCATTATCTTCAAGATTCATGAACTAGTCCTGCTTTTGATAACAAAGCCAAATATACGCAACTAGATCAAGAGCACCATCATCAAGATGGACAATCTTGTTGAAAGTGATTTTCAAGGAAACTCTTAAGAAGGTTTCCATTATCTAAAGTTGGTCATGGGCCATGTAGGAAAGTGAACTTCCCATCTGCCTTAGTTGACTAATAATCTTTGTGATATTCATTGCCGTCATATATTGAAATGTCCAAAGCATTTACAAATGCCAAGGAAATTTCTTTCAGACGCGCAAAACACATTCATGAATCAGAGGGAAGCTTCGCAGTTAGGCGTAATGGAGTTCTTGTCGACTAAGGTTGGCGCATGTGATTAACAGCTGCCAAACTATCAAGACTTGCTTACAACCAAAGCAAAACACTCAATGATCACATATCAACAAGAAAATTCGACAGCACATAAAAATGAAGATCAATTTCATAAAGCACAACTGAGAATTTTATTTATTATGATATAAAGCATACAACACAGAGGGCAGAGACAGAGTTCATTACATACTTAAGAAGTTGCAGAGTACAGTCCAAGAACAATGAAGCCTGAAAAACAGGGGCTTGGTAAAAAAAACAATCCTTCCAAAAAGGACAAAGGATTGTCGAGGCAGACTTACTGCTGCCAAGGCCAATGCCCCCAACCACAAGGCTTCAAAAAATGTAGACTGCAAAAAGCAACCAAATACAGGACTCTGGATGACTACTGAACTCTAACCCACCCTCTGAGGTAAACAAAGACCCAACCATCACGTGTGGAATGCAAGTTAAAGAAAAAACGTGACCGACTCGGTAAAATGAAAAATGACAGACTTAGAACTAGATATAGGAAGCCTAAAAGTGCTTGGTCCAAGCATTAGACAACCAAGCAAAAAGATGGGCTCCTCCTACAACTAGCACTATAAAACCAGGACTACTGGAAACGGTAAAGATAGCCTAGATCAAGAGCCCGGTAGCAGTATTCTCAGGGATATAAATGACAAGAGAAGTGACAACCCCTTTGCCAATAGCCATAACTCTGGGAACAGATCTCTGATGATAGGAAACCTGCAAAAAAGGAGCATATGGCCATTCCCCCTGGAAAAAGGCAACCGGGACACTCTAAAGACCCATAGCTGATGGACCCAAAAACTACGCAAGCCGCAGATACTTGAAAAAAGCTGACTAAATTCTGGACTTTTGACTAGTGCGAGAACTATTCCTCTGGTGTGGCGGCGACTCATAAGTCTAGGAAAGGATATCACAACGCCATAGCTGCTCCACAAGACGGTCAACGGTGCTGCTGCTGATGGCCTTGCAGTGCTGAAGATTCAAACCTAGAAGTGTCTCACCCATTTTTACCAAGGCAGACAAACTCTTGTCTGATACATAAGAGCAGCCCGACACAGAGAGGATCTGAAGATTTAGCTGGTCTGCAAGGGCCAGGGATGCAATTCCAAAATCAGTGATTGCACACCTTGAGATATCAAGATCAGTAAGCAATGGGCAGTTCTCTCCAATTGCTACCAAGCCTGAATCGCTGATCATTCTACAACCTTCAAGATTCACCACTTCCAAAGTCCAACCATGAAGCTCAGCCATGGTGGACACCGCTTTGTCTGTCAGATTCACACAACCACTAAGATTAACCTTTACCAGACCAGCCTCAGTGCTCCTAAGCAGTGAGAGAAATCCAGCATCGGTCATTCCTTCAAGCCCACTGAAGTCGACATGCTGCAGTTGAGGGCAGAGTTGACCCAAAACCGCCAGCCCAGAATTTCCAAACCCAGGGCAGTTACGGATGGACAGTGAGCGAAGAGATTCGCATGGGGACACCACAGGCAATCCCAAGTTCTGGTTTAAGTCCCAGGCAGTAAACAAAAGCTAGAGCCTTCAACTTTGCACCACTGTTTGAAAGAACACCAAAAAATCCATATTGAGTGATCCTGTGCACTCCTCCAAATGAAGGCTCTCGAGAGAACCCGCTGCTTTGCAAAAAGATACCAACCCAGTGTCAGATATGTATAGACACTTGCGCAGGCAGAACTGTTTCAATTTGGGCAACCTTTTGCTACTGCTTCAAGTCCAGTGTCTGTGCACCTTGACAGGATGTAACAGTAAAGGACTTCAACTCTGCAGCCCATGACCATTGCCCATGACCCAGAATCCCCTCTCACACACATTGGGGAGATTGGTAAGGACAAGATCGGTAACAGCCTTGCCATAGTGTCCAATAACAGCAAGAGACACATCAGTTATGGTCAATGTCTGAAGCTTCACCTTTTCCAGGACATCAGAGGTAGAAGATACCAAGCTAGCAATTCCCTGATCCCCAACAAGAGGGCAATTTTTGATTGAAACAGATTTCAGATTGGGGCAGCACTTTCCAATAGCTTGCAGACCTTCATTCCCAATGTTAGAACAGGACTCAAGTGTTAAGTCGGTCAAATTGGGACAGCTCCTTGCAATTGCAGCCAAACCCTTATCAGTTATTGCAGGACACAGGGAGAGGTCAAGCTTCTCTATCAGATGACACCTTTTTGCAATCTCGCACAAGCCTTCATCCCCAACTGACGACACGTTCCACAGAGATAGAACCCTTAGTGAAGGACAGCCATGGGAAATCGCCTTAAGGCCAATGTCTGTCACGGGACGGGCAGAATTGCTTCCACGAATTCATAAGCTTGCCCAATCCTCCTCGACTGGCAGTTCCAACAGCAATGGCAGAAAGTCTAACATCTGTTGCCTTCTTGCCTTCCAAGCTCCTGGAAAGATATCCACAACTCTCAATCTCCTGGTCTTCAGCCTCATCTCCAGTGATCTCATCCTGAGACTTCACAGATAGGTTTGTGTTCTTGTTACAGAACTCATCTCTATGGATATTGCTCAAAAGAGTAAGCCACTGCTTGGAAACACAAGCACAGGCACTCCTTTCCTCACCTCCAGGCAACCGTTTAAAGATCTCAAAGAGACATTCTTCTGGAAGAACATTGATAGACACCTGCTTCTTCTGTTCAAAACTCTGTTGATTGAAAACAAATGGAGCACTGATGCGAGACCTCTTGCTAGGAGGAAAGTAGACATCCACATGCCGACCAAGAGACAAAAAGAGGCCTGCTTCTTTGGGGTTTTCATATATTGACCCCCCTGGGAAAAAATCATCACTACCTGTTAGCCAAGAGCACAGAAACTCGATCAGCCTCAATAAGCCAGATAATAATTTGAAACAAGCTAAACTAATGAAGATCCAAGCCGACATATATCTGCGAAAAGTGATGACTTATTGACAAAGAAAAAACACTACAAACACCAAAAAAGGAATTCAACAAAATATAAAAGGAAAAAAAAAGAAAAAAGAAGGAACTCGAAACTAGATTTCAATCAAGATCTAAGATTTAAATTTATTATCTCTTGGCTATGGTTATATTTATGGATGACAGATAAAAAAACAACCCATATTATGATATCAGATCCATGACCAGCTAATTTATCCTCATCCAAACTAAGAAAACAATTAATTTGACATAGAA